>VUQH01005208.1:0-10407 GCA_015106775.1 Etroplus canarensis | reverse complement strand
AAGGCCCACAGGGGCAGATGGCGCAAAGGCTGAGGTTGGGGGCACATTATTATTTTTTTTCTCTTTAATGTAACAAATGTTTTAATTTGTCAGTGTAAAGGGAGCATGATGATGCCAAGAATAAAAGGGGATGGTGAATTGTGAGAGACACTTTAGATGTGAAATAGCCGGGATAGAGGCAAGACTGATTTTTTTTTTTTTTGTTTGTTTTTCTTTCATTTTTTTTTTAAAGGAGCAAAGGTGGATGCTCAAAAGTTGCCGAAATGTACAGCAAATATTTGTACTGATCTTTGATTTGACGGCCTTTAAATGCACATATATTCTTCTACCTGCTGTGTAGTAACTTAGCTGTCATCTTTGTTGACTGAATAGGACCTAGACCCCCCCCATAGGCAATATTTTAGCCCAGCTGATCATATTTAGCCTTACACAAAGACCTTGTTTAGTCTTAATATGTTGTTTACAGGATGTTTATTGACTGCATGCATACAAATGTTATACCCATGTTCGGCCTTATTTATGTTGCTGTCACATTTCTGTCTTTCTAGGCTCACTCATCTGCAATATTTGAGTTGCAGATGATGGATGCAGAGGGAAAACAAGTGTAGGAACTGTCTGTATATAATGAACAGTGTTGGGACTTGTGTTATATTTTCATACAGTGCAGATTTTTTTTTCCATCTTTCCTGAGCTGCATTCATTCATTGTTTGAAACCAGTGTAAGATTTACCTTTTTATATTATATATATTAATGTTTTTATGATCCTTTTTGGAAGCTCATGTGTAAATATTTTTTGTTAATATTGTTTTTCAGATTTGTTTTTTCTTTTGCATGCCCAGGCAGTGTCAACAGAGGAACAGTATCTAATGATGTAGAACACAGGACTCATTGACTTGAAATTGTGGCGGTTTCTTTCAATATGGATCTTTTTACAGGAATAAAGTATGTATATTTTCACAGAAACCTCCTGAGTGAGTCATGCATGTGCTGTTCATGGAGAAAAAAGACATTGAAATGAGGTATTTTTTTTATTTTTATCTTTATTTCATATCAGCTGATTGTACATTAAACACAGGCTGGATGAAATACATGAAAATGGAGAAAGAGTTGCGAGCTTTGCTCTGCACCACACTCTGCCCATGTGAACTGACTGCTGCAACACTCTGGGTAAAGTGTGGCCTTGCGAGACAAAGCAGCTTCCTCTTTTGGGACTTCCTGCGCGGGAGCCATGTCGGGCCTCTGCTCTCCCTGAAGCCAACAGTACACTCATCCATAAAGTAGGAAACACTACACTGTGGCGAGGAGTTTAGTAGTGCTTTCTACTTTATGGATGACTGCACTGTACATCCACCGCTCTTCTTCCGTCTTCTGTCTTCTCCCACTTCTCTCTTCTGGTGCACCTGCATTGGCAGCTGCACACACACACTAACACACACCAACCTCCCCTCCCCCCTGCCAGATACACCAACCTGAAACCTCTCTGTTCAACAGCTCAACAGCCCCAGTCAGAAAATGCACACTTCCTGATTCCTGATACATTTGCATGCCTACATCTCTACATAATCTCTTCAACTTCATTAGGAGTCTGGTGATATGTCTGAAGAAGATATAAAGGAATAAAACTATCAGACAAAAATCAGCTAAAAGACCCCACCTATCTTCCTAAAAATGCAGTTTTTAAAGGCAAATGTCAGAAGAAGAAACTGCCACAGGAAGCGCTATCTTGAGGAAGCCATTTTAGCAGGCATGAGTAAGCTTTTCTGTCTCAACAACTTGGTACATTCAGAAGATGAATAAAATAAGTTCAGGAACAACAGAAGACATCTCTAATCAGAATGAAATTGAACTAAATGGAAATATCCAAAGGGTACATTAAGTATTTAAATAAAAATTTACAGAAAACTTTCAGTTTTAAATACAAACTCGTTCCATCCAAAATCTAAAGGAACTTCTGAATACAGGCCACTGTACTAGAAGTTGGATCAAAGAAATGCAGAGTTAATCAAATAAAAGCTGTAAAGGTGGCTTCTCCTTTTACGTCTGACAAATAAAATGCTAATTTTAAGATTTCACAAAAATAATTGTAGCATTAATCAGACCACATTGCCCGTTACACTTTACCTCAACCTTCCTTTTTTTCTCTGTTCTAAGTGCCGATTGTCCTGCAGCCTCATAGGTGTCTTCTGTCCGTCCGAGGAGGGGATGATGATGAAGAAGAAGAAGTCGTCTCCTTTTGAACCCTCTACAACCACGTGATGTAACCACAGGAAGAGGTTTAACAGTCACAGGCGCTCTCTCTTTCTCTTCTTCCGTCTTAGCTCTGCCTTTATGCAGATGCCTTTTTAAAAAAAGCCGACAGCAGCCAAGAAAGATTTGATAGTGACACAAGCTACAAACTCTACAACATCTCAGAGTGCTTTTTGTCAAATAAGTTGTTCTTAATAAGGATAGGCGAGAAGGACAACATGAATCAGAAAACGGTTGCAACACACAGTGAGCATGTCTGTAGCGATCCTACATACAGTTCAGTTCACATTTATGTATCCCTGTGGTGGTGCAGTTTCATGACTTGTGTCTATGTGTATTCTTGACCAAGGGGTCGCCACAGCGGATTAATCCGCATACGACTCATGAATGCCATTTTGAGTGCTGCAGAGAGTGGCAGTTAAGATTACTACACAACGTAGATCTTCAAGCACTCAGAGGTGCAGTAAGGTTTGGTGGAGCATTTCCTGTGAGAAGATGGTTTCACTGATAATTCAACTTTCCTCTAGAGTAGAGAACCAGTCAGTCAGTTAAACACCAAATCTGTCATTAAAGGATAAGTTCACAAAATTTCAAGCTGCCCCCATGCTTCTGTGTACATTAAACAAGGTGTTTTGGTCACACTGGATGATTTTCTGATCCACACTCCTCACTTTAGAATAAGTTTTTACAAAAGATGAGGATTGTGGCTTTTGTCCACTGCAATTGGCAGCTATATAAGCATGTACAAGGGCGGGAACAAAGTCAGCTTTGACCTCCTTTCATAAAATGCAACTTCTTTGCATACCAAGTGACACAGGCCTCACTATGCTAACCTTTCTGTTGTTTTTTTTTTTTTTAAGTGAAAGGCTTCAAGAGTTTCAATGCCCCCAAAATGTAAATGTCCAAATTTAACTGTTGGGTTTCTAGTATTGCAGACTCTGAATGGGGAGCTGGTTGAGTCACCCAGCAGGGTTGATGGATTACAGTTACCCTACAGCATGTCAGATTCACTAAGAGAGCCCTGAAATGTGAGTGCAGTGCAGGGAGCCAAACTGACCCATACTGACATAGATGAAGTAAGTAAAAGGCCACACTTGGGTGAATTAGTTGAAACACGACACATGCAGCAGGAAATTATCCTAAATTCCATGAATTGTGTCGTAAACATACTGGATTATTTTCCAGTCACTTTTTGCCAGACCAGAAGGCCTGAAACTTTATCTCAAAAACAAGAACTTTGTTAGAAAATGTTCACCTTATTTGCAACTTATGGGGCATTACTTTTGTCCACTTATTGTAAATACCATGTCAATTTTAAATTAGGCTACATTTAGCAAATTCTCTGATTGTAGTTTAGTTTGTTAGTTTCTGCAGTGGGTTTGTTACTTTCAGTTTGAGTTTTATTGTACAAAAATGTTTGGTTTTAGTTTAGTTTTTATTAGTTTCAGTGTTAATTTTAGTTTTCTTGAATATAACGTGGAGGGTATTTTTTTAGTGGAAGATTTTAGTTGTTTGGATGAAAAATTACAATACAAACCCAGCAAATTGTGAAGGCAGTTGACTCTCAGTCATGTAGAAATCCTAAGTCTCAGTAAACAGAAGCACCAAAGCCTCATCAGACAGGCCGTCTCATTAATAATTGACCAGACTGGCAAAGACTAAAACTAAGGACATGTCCTGTACATTTTTTATATTTTAGTTTTTTTACATCAAGTCTAGTTTCTCTTTTTATTTCAGTAAACTGTTTTTCTCACCCAGATTTAGTTGTTAGCTTAGTTTTAGTTAACCATAATAACATTGTTCTGATATGCACCACAGCATATAGCACGTTATAAATATAGACTCAAGGGAGACTGCTTTACATTCATCAGACTTTAACTTAAACTTTAATATCTTCTTTGTACACAATTGCATCACTTGATGAAGAAAAGATGATACATATACACACATGCACTAAGTTATTCACCTTAAGATGTATACATAGTGCCTTATTTTGAATTAATTTTGGGATGTTGTTTAGGTTTATTGTAGGATTACCATTGTAAGTGTAGTCACAATTTACACAAAATAAGATGTATTAATATTAGTAAATTACCCAAAATGAACATCACAACAGTAAAATCCTCCTTACACATCACTGCATCTTTAGTGTAACATTCATTCAGAAAAGTTGTCCACATATTTACGAAAGTAAATTTTTGTGATAATGCTTTTATGCTTAAATTATTGTGGGATTGATTAATACTTATTCAGAGTTTGAATGCTCAGTTTTTAACGCATCCGGCCAAATGACCAATGCCATGTTGAGGCCTCCGTCTGTCCACAATGCACAAAAATTGGGAGTCCCCCCAAAGTTTTGGTCAGATTTTAGTTAAACTTTCACACAGTAATCACCAAATGGGTTTTTACCCAAACTGTACTCACAATTAAAGTCTATTTTGTTGTTTTATAGGCACTTTAACTTTTTCACAAGAATCTCTACAACAATCAGATTTTCATGTTCATAAAATGAGTGCTTGTGGGGGGGCTCTCTGCTAATTAGGTTTACTCATGGCATGTTGAGTCAGGCCTATTTATAAGCATATTTAAAGACAACTTCTGTTAATCAAAATTCTGCACAGTCATGGGAATAAAGTAACATAAAACAACAGGACAGATAAAAACATAAAAGCATGAATAAAAAATTATGAAACTCAATCTGGTTTAAAAGCCAAAGAATAAAAATTGGTTTTCAAACGATATTTAAAATTGCCTAGTGATGAGGAGGTCCTGATGTGAAGGGGTAGTTTATTCCACAATAAGGAGCAGCTATTGAAAAGACCCAAGCTCCTCTATGTTTTAATCTGAACCTCAGGACAGCTAGGAACATCTGATCAGCAGACCTCATTGATCTTAAGAATTGTGCAGAGTTTTGAAATATGAGGTGCCAATCCATGCAATGACTTATAGGGTAACAATAACATTTTTAAATCAATTGTAAAACTGACTGGAAGCCAGTGTAAAGCAGCCAATATAGGTGAGGTGTGGTCACACACTAGTTTAGGGCCGGTCAACTAGGGCGTTATCCTGGATATGACTGCTTGTGAGCCACTTTGAGTTCTCAAAGGTTTTTAATTCTTATAAGTTTGCAATACAGCCAACTAATGACAAGAAAATGTATCACTGTCTTTCTGTACTTTTAGACATTAGAATGACCTGTGAATTGTGATGGATTGTTATCTGAAGGAGCGGCTGTCACTGACTTTGTGGTTTATAACCAGAAGCAGCTTTTTTTCCTGTCAAGCTTCTTTTTTTTCTTGCACTCCTCTGGTTGTTTACAACCATTTTAGAGTTAACCAGCAAAATGCACAAAATTGATTCTAATTGGATTATTATATTTAGTTCAGTTCAGTTTCATTTATATCCTGCCAATTCACAACAAAAGTCATCTCAAGGTGCTTTATACAGTAAGGTAAGGCCCAGCAGTAAAAGACAGAAAACCCCCAAAATCAGTTGATCTGTTATGAGCAGCAGTTGGCCGTGGTGGGAAGGAAGAACTCCCTTTCAAGAGAAAAAGAGGTCCAGCAGGACCAGGCTCAGAAGGCCATCTGCCTCGACCGACTGGGGGTGGGGGGAAAGAAAGGTAAAAAAGGAGCGCACACGTGATCCAAATTCATTTATGTAGTGACTGAACTGTACTCTGGCTTTTAGGCAACACTGTAGCCTCCCCATCTAGCATTTATAAGCAGTATATAAAATGTAATTGTATAACTGATGTCAATAAGCAACAAAAAATTCTCATTAACTTATGGCAAGCTGCATTGTAATGATTGAATACTGCTCATAAATAATAATAATGTGTATGTATAATGGATTCCCAGAAGATACACAAAAGGTTGGAGTACATTTTCCTTCCCTCTGCTTTCGGTTCTCTTACAGGCTTCTAAAATCCTAAGTTAACCTAATGAGTATGTCTATGGAATGTGGGAGGAAGCCGGAGTAGCCATGCAAAAATACAGAAAGAGCATTATGGCCACACAAAAAGGCCCCAGCCATCTAGTGGATTGGAACCCAGGACCTTCTTACAATGTGCTGCCAAATCCATGTGTAATCTTGGATGTGTTGGTATGAATCGTGGTTTTAAAGTGCTGAAAAACTACTCCGATTTTCTACTATGCTTGTCTGCATTTTTATTCTAGGCCTCAGATTCCGTAAAGTCTCTATTATTCTTATACTGTCACGTAATGCTCTGCCTGTCTGTATTGAGCCTTTTTAGCTTCTGTCTCTTTAAGATCCCACCAAGCCCAATTTCTCCTGATTAGTCAACATCCAGAAGCCCAGCTGAGGGGCCACACCCAGTGCTTGTGAGCTGCCAGAGGTTAAAAAGAAATATAAAGTGTAACAACAGCTGGAATTCTGTTGTTTAAATCAGTCAGACATTCAACTCAAGGTAATACTGTGTTTGTAACAGACAAACAAAAACATAATACAAATAAAAATACAATTTCAAAAATGCTACTTTAGTAAATTACTAACATAGCCAGTAGCAAAACAGATGCATTGATCTGTAAGGAGGATTTTGCTGGTGGAGGTGGTTCAACTTTGAAATGCTTTATGAACAGATTAAGTTTTGTGGTTTCAGACCAAATCCTCAAGCTCCTCCAAAAGGTCACAGAATAAATCGGAGGGGTTGTGAAATTACTTTTGAGAGAGGGCAAAGAACAAAAGCAAAGTTCTGTTACACGTCTCTTGGCCTGGTTTTGTGAAACATACCAGGGTCTGACCTCTTGGGGTGAGCATGGAACAGTTAAACAGAAATTTAAATGAAGTGTGAAACGCTCAGAGTGGAAACTGCTTGTTGATTGACTGCTGACAACTAAACCCTTGGGGTTTTTTTTTTATAAGAACTCACAGACCAGAAGGAAATATATAGGTTTGTTTTATTTTCTTTACATAAGACGTAAAGCTGACGGCAAACTTAAAAGGGAATTTAAAGTATAAAAGGCACTGCATGCACACAAGTAAACCACCTCAAATTTTACAAAAAGCACTGTGCTTTAGTAAATGTACCCAGTAACTTTCCATTAGTGGATTTAGGTTAGGTATACAGGTTTCAAATGTGCCCTCACACATTTTCCCATTGAGAGATGTAAACAGCAGGGGTGTGTTGTAGGAAAAGAGTTGACATGACACAGGAGAATATAACTGAACTCCCAGGACATCTAAAAGGAGCAGAGGTCACTCTCTGACGACAACACCTTTGAGTGCCATGGACATGGGAAAAGGAATCCTCCTGTCTGACCTCCATGTAAACGTGTCCGCTTCATCACAACAAAGACTTGAGAGTAAAGGTGACACAAAAGTCATAACAGGTGCATCTGATATTGCAGCATGAAAACCTTTGCATCGATTACTCAGACAGTGTGATCTACTCTTCCTCTGAGTCAGAAAACACAGAGTGACTAAACTGTTAGAACACGAGCAGCCTAAAAAACAAACTGCAGCTGACAAACTTTAGCAGTTAGCCTCCCCTAAAGCTAATTTGTCACTATTTTGATGGAAAAAGAAAACTTTTATTTTGATGCTTGCTGTTGTACAATATACACTCACCGGCCACTTCGTTAGGCATTCCTGTTAAACTGCTCTTCAACGCAAATATCTAATCAGCCAATCACATGGCAACAACTCGGTGCATTTAGGCATGTGGTATTTACCATGGTATCTCTTTTCACTGTTAGGTTGTATCAGAGGGGTTTACTTCCCTCTGATACACATGGGTCTGTGCTCTGTCCTCGATTGCCTCAGTGACATCAGTGGGTGCATGGCACTGAATTTTCTAAATTTTAATGAGAGCAGGACAGAAGTCATGCTGTTCAGACCCAGTGGCACCAGCAATATTCCCAAGCGTTGACCTTTTTTTTTTTTTTGGCCCCACATGAGAAACCTATCATCACAAATCGAGGTGTGAAAATGGATCCCACTCTCAAGCTTGATTCACATGTGAAGGGAGCAGAAAAGTCCTGCTTCTTCCGGTTGAGACGGTTGTCAGAAATCAAGCCTCTTGTCCAACCACAACCTGGAAACAGCAATTCATGCTTTTATAGCCTCTCACCTAGATTATTGTAATTCACTTTTATTTGAAACTAATCAGGCCTCCATTGCTTGCCTGCACTTGGTGAAAAACACAGCTGCTTGATTTTTTTTTAACTGCTACAAGTAAATGAGAGCACATAACACTGGTTTAAGCGCCTCTTCAATGGCGTCCTATTCGTTTATCAGAATCAGAATGCTTTATCAATCCCAGTGGGGAAATTGCTTTATGAATTAATTTTATAATTCTATTATTTTTTTCTAAATCTTTCAATGATTGTGCCCCTTTCTACCTGTTTGAACTGCTGCAGCCCTACGTCCCGTCTTGTTCTCTCAGGTCAGCAGACCAGAACCTTTTACTCGTATGAAAATGCAAATGCAAACACAAACTGAGGGGTCATCGAGCAGCTCCAAAACTGTGAACCAACTTGCTACTCTACGTCAGACAGGCTCCTTCACTGGCTGTTTTTAAATCCTGTTTAAAAACACACTGTTACTCCTTGGCTTTTGATTCAGTGTGAAATGTTGACAGGGATTTTTACTCACTATTATGGCTCTGTATATTTCACCATCTTTTAGTTCCTGGCCTGTGTTGTCTTTTATATTTTAACTTTTGGTGTACAGCACTTTGGTCAGGCTTGTTGTTGTTTTAAAGCGCTTTATAAATAAATTGGTATTGTATGGTATGGTATGTATACATGGTCAAGATGACCTGCTGAAGTTCAAACCGAGTATCAGAATGTTGCCTGGTGTGATGAGTCTCGATTTCTCTGGATGGTAGGATCAGAATTTGGTGTAAACAGCATGAAAGCATGAATCCATCCTGTACTGAATCACTGGTTCAGGCTGCTGATGGTGTAATAGTCTGGGAGATGTTTTCTTAACACACTTTAGGCCCCTTGATGCCAATAGGAAATCATGGGAATAACGCCGGGAGGTTGCTATTTGGCATTGTTTATGGTCAGAACTACGACGGTATCTGATCTTCTTTGAACCCCCGACTTTCATTCTTGATTAATGAAAACATTCTTGACAAATGCTTTCACTTTATTCCATCTTGCACCAGTCCAAGAATTTCATCTCTAGTGGCACAATACAAATGCCCTCAGCCGTCCCTTTTAATCATAGCCCCAGTTTAAAGAGAAAACCTACAAAACTGAATCAGATTCCTAATCCATGAGGGTTAGATGGCACATTGCCCTGAGATAATGCTCATGTCACAAAGTTCAAATCATCTCAAACTCGTTTCTTAAACATCAGTTCACTGTATTCACTTTCACAGTAACCAGTTCTCAACCCATCAGAGGACCTTTGGGATGTGGTTGAATGGGAGATTTGGATGTGAATCCAATAGATCTGCAGCAGCTGTATGTTACCATATGTTAATATGGACCAAAATCTCTGATGAATGTTTGCAGCACCACGTTACATGTATTTCACAAAGAATTAGGACAGTTCTTAATGAATAGGCCAAGGTGTGTATACAGCTTCTGACTATTCATTTCAATTCAGTTTTATTAATCCAGCAACAAGTCAGAACAGAGAAGAGAGGATACAAGGGACAGGGTGAGATGGAGGCAGATGATCCATTGTGGCAACCCGTAAAAGAAGAAGAGGGTAGTAAAAAGAGGGGAACTGTGTGACCTGGAGAAAAATCTTCAGGGGAAAAACAGAAACAAATGTTTGTAGATCATTTATCTGCTGAGCTATAGAATACTTAGTTGGTTTTACCTGACAAGGTTTTACAACTTATGTTTGACAGTGAAGAGCCTTCATACTTCAAGCATCTGTTTGTCTTTGTCACACACTGTATGCATTTATTTCTGCATTTATGATACTAAAACATTTCAGCACTCATCCCTCCTCACCTCTGCTCTGCATTTTCCTAATCCTTCCCTGTACAAGTTACTGAGAGACCAGCCTCCACTGAGAAGTGAGTACCCCAGCCCTGTGAACAGACTGCTAGCATTCACTCATCTGTACATGTGTCACTGAGGAAATGACCCAAACAGCCAGTGTGAGGAATATTCTAACACTGGGACGACCCCCCACCCCCCACCCCCCCCCCCACCCCCCCCACCCCTCCCTCA
>VUQH01005204.1:0-16534 GCA_015106775.1 Etroplus canarensis | reverse complement strand
ACACTTGGTGGCTGAGTTGCTGTGGTTCCTAGATGCTTCCGACTTCCAGCTGATGGTGGAATATCTAGGAGGGAAGAAATGTCACCAGCTGACTTGTTGCAGTGGTACCACACTGGAATTCAGTGAGCTCTTTAGAACCACCCATTCTTTCTTAATGTTTGTAAAGACTGCATGGCTAGCTGCTGGCTTTAATGGGACTGAATCAGAAAGCTGGAATTTTGATTTTCTCTGCAGTTTCAGGAGCGTCAGGTTAGGATAATTTCCACCGTTTTCCTTTCATACACAGCTGGAAATGGGCTGTGTAGTCTGGTGAGGAGCTACCTTGGCAGATCTAGTGGAGAATGTAGGGGACATCTGACCATGCACAGACTTTACATTAGTTAAACTTCTCATCCTGTCTAGGATATTTTTGTTCCCCACACTCACATCTTTGTCGTCTAAAATAATGATTATTGTACTCCTTTCCACCTTCTTAACACACTCTCTTCACTCGTTAAAACATTCCCATCTCTATTCTTAATCACTACAATCTGCTGCTCATCCTTTCCAGTTCTGTCTCTCTGTCTCGTCAGTCGATACAAGTCCTTCTCTCCTTCCTTGGTGTCCAGCTTCTCATATAACTCACTATAAGCCTTTTCCTTTGCCTTTGCCACTTCTCTCTTTGCTATGCACTTAGCCTCCCAGTATTCCTGTCTGCTTTCTTTATCTCCCTGACTATCCCACTTTTTCTTTGCCAGCCTCTTCCTTTCAATACTTTCCTGTACTTCCTCATTCCGCCACCAAGTCTCCTTGTCTTCTTTCCTCTGCCTGGAGGACACACCAAATGTCTTCTTGGCTGTTTTCACACATGTATAGAGAAATAAAGCGGAGAAGCCAAAGCAGATTCATGAGGTAAACGATCCGAGCGCCATCGGAGAGCAAGGCAGGAGACTTTAACAACACTGAAGCTTCTTCAGGAGAAACCAGAGGAACACTGTATGTTTAAAGCGGTTTGTGTGTCATCCTGGTCCTGCTGGGACCACCAGCACACACCGACAGCTGAGAGCAGCTGCTGGAGTGTGAGCGAGACAGCTGGGTAAAGACGCTCGCAGGACTGACAGTGACAGCTGGGTAACACGAGCCTTTCTATATGCCACACACACACGCTAATCTGCGCCCTTTAATCCGAGGGTGCGCTTCAATCCGTGAACTCTCCCTCTGGCAGCAGTAAATAAACCCACAGCTGCTATTTTTAGACTTTCCAGGTTAAATGAAGCCGCGTGGAAACTCTCCCACCTTTAAACAAACCCACCAACACTTCACTTAAACGTCATTTTGGTCCGTCTGACCTCGACTCGTTCAGGCGCTGCAGCGAGTAAACAGAGCGCTTCATTTTCATGAGATGAATCATCTGACAGGAGAAGTGGTCAGAGTGGGCGAGTACAAACAGATCGCTTCAGATCAAACGGTTCGACTCGCAGAGCCACGTGTTGATCGTCAGCGAGGAGAAGCAGGAAACCTGTGAAGGCCCTGTTCTGTCACTATCTTCATATTCTAATGACCATGTGGAGGAAAACATGGCCTGTTTGAAGGATGAAACATTTTGTGAACACATCAGGACGTTTTAAGTTTCCAGAAGTTTGTGAAGAGTCATAACGTTGTCACTGATTACTGTAAATCCTTTATAAATTTTGTTAATGCATCTAATCTGTAGAGGTGGGACTCAGAGACCCCACATTATCACGTTATCATGATACTTGATTCACATTATGATGTTTTTGCTGTTTTAAACATTTTGTGATAGGAAACAACATATACTGTGACATACTAAAACTGATCACCTTTTTACTACGCCTCCAAAGAAAAACTTGGTTTATATCAGTTTTATCAAAGATAAAGTTGTTATATCTGATTCAGCAACTGAAGAGCTTATGACCAGCAGTGATGTCATTTTATCGTTCTAGCACTGTTACATTTCTACTTTCAATTTACATAATTAGTACTGCTGTAAAAATTAACCCAGCTTGATTAAAAAACGAATGCATGCACAGCACAGAATGACTCAAAATACAAGTCCACTCTCAAACGTGGATTTGTGCTCCAGCGCCACCTGGTGGCAGAACAAACTCGATCACGATGGGAAGTCTGAGTATAAAAATCCAAGACCAACAACTGACCACCATAAAGCACTCTGCAGGAAAGAGTTTTTGTTTCACTGAAGGGCTTCCAGCTTAAAGAACCACATCAACAGGAAGCACACATTAGTCAGGATTCCCCAAAGTCACCAAACCACCAAACCATCGGGTAAGTCTTCCTCTGACAAACTGTTTTATTTTGTAATTTTTATTTTGCAGTTTGGACACATTTTCACTTTACACCTTTTAATTTCCCGAGGGATCAATAAAGTTCTGTCTGTCTGTCCGTCTACCTGATCTGTTCTTCAGTTTAAATAAATCATTAAGTATAAATATCACATGTCAGGCGTCTTCTTACCCTCATTAATGAATGTTTATTAATCCTGATTAATCTAAATTAATCCACCGCAGCCCTGTGAGTAATCTCACTGAACATTTCAAACTATTTTCAGATGTCAATATGAGCCAAAGGTCGCTGGTTTGATTCCAGATGGTGACACAAGCCCCTCTCACCATGGGGCATCCGATGTAAAACCTCAGCCAAATTACTGATGTGGATTAATCCGAGGTGGCGCCCCCTTAGGGAAAAACATCAGGAAGCAGCTAATGATTTTAAATTTTCTGTCGTGTTGATTTGTAATCAAACTCTCATGTTACCGGCGTGCCTTTAATCACCATGACGACGGTGGGTGTGTTCACATCTCTACACTGCCTTTACATTGTGAATTTCCACGGTAACTGATTTGATTTACGAGGCTCGTCTTTCTTTCTGGGTTATTTAAAAACAGACTAAATCCGTGTGGCGCTCCAGCCCTCCCAACCCTCCGTCTCCGTGAGCCCCGGGTGTTTCACGCCGCTGACAGGCTCCATTTAGCTCCACGCTGCAAAACGCCTCTCCTTCCTCCTCCGCTAAGATAAAACAGGCCTAATCTGGGTCAGCAGTGAGCAGGTACTTCCTGATCATGCAGCCGTGTTTTCACTCTGCAGTGACCTCCTTACTGCGGCAGCCACTGGCGTGTTGGTTTCCCGCCGCATTACCTGTGTGTGGTTACCTGCAGTGTGTGATGAGTTTGCAGTGATAGGACTCTCCTGCCATCCCCAGCTGATGCAGGTCATCAATTCTCATACCCGCGTCTCCGTCTTATCTGCTTCCACCACAGAGTTATAAACACCAGGCAGGCGGCGGCTGGAAGCGCCAACGCTCTGATGTTTATACGTTCATCTGGAACTCGGGCTTCCACTCTTATTTACTGTGCTAAACTGTTCAAATACAGATGTTTCCCTATGACTGACGGTCTGTGACGTGTCTGTCCTCACCACGTGTCTCATCTGTGGCCTTTTTAAATCCATTACGCCACCATGTGTCTCAACCCTCATCCAAGCAGCCTACTTTTAATTTAACGTGCACACAGACGCATGGGCTTCATCGCTACTCAAAAGTAATCCTGTAAATACATCTTTTTCCATCCGTCCATCCTCTTCTGCTTATCCAATTCAGGCCTGCAGGGGGCGCAGAAGGCTACTTTACAATTCTTGCATTTTATTTGCAGTAAACACCTTCAGCTGCTGCCTTGAACCTCCTCTAGGGGTCACCATAGTGGATGAGTCTGCATAGGTAATTTGGCACAATTTCATACGTTTTACACTGGATGCCCTTTTTATGTGTCCACCTGGGCTTGAACCAGAGAATTTTGACGTGTAAATGTGCAATTTTGTCAGTAATAAAAATGGAAAGAAGGTTTAATAATTTCATAAATGTAGCAAATCATACTGCAGCCACCACAAAATAGCTACTTATGTTAAAAATATGGCTGTCAAACAGAATTCATAATCAGATTAATCACAGAGCCGCTGTGGATTAATTTAGATTAATCACCATTAACACCGTTCACTATTCTGGACTATTCTCACTTGGATGAGTGATGAAACGTTTCTCCCATGGAAAACTTTACGTCCAGATGAACAGAATCAACTTTTGAAGTATTCTGGTTTCTTTTTTGGGGCAAAAAGACTCCGGACAGAAGGTGAAACACTCAACACGTGTTTAAACCACAGACATGGCGTCCAGACTGTAAAATAAAAAACATCATAAAAACTGTCAGAGGTAGACTAACTGAGGCCCCGAGTGTGGTCTGGTGCAAGCTGGGCGTCACGGTGGCTGAAGTACTTACAGATAAATATCCGACTAATGTTGGCATGGTGTTGATGCGGTACTTTAAGCTGGAATTCCTGCAGAGTGTCAAACTCACTTGGTGTTGCTCGATTGTCCCATCTTAGTTTCTTTGGACTCAAACTTCCCATCAAGAGAGCCAATAGGAGCCATGTAAGTCTAGTTCAGGGGTGCCCAAAACGGCGACCTCGATCTACTGGTCGAGCAGGTAGACCGCATGGCATTAAAAAAAAAACCAAGATGTCAGCCTATCATCATCATCCTTGCTGTCACATTTGTCACATCAGCAGCCAGTCTGACATGGGATCTTTTCTGACACACGCGTCACCACGCATGCGCGTTCTGCGCCCGCTGCTGCAAATCCCTAGCTGTACCGAGTTGCCTAGTTAGCCTCCAATTCATTTCTGCTAAACTTAAGAAATGACATAAAATGGGTGATGGCGCTGGACCAAGCAAGAAGACAAAAACCACGTCCATACGGAATGGGAGGACGACTTTTTTCACAATGTCATATTTAAAGTGTTTGCCTCATCTGTCAGTTTGCTAACCCAAAGAAACGCGGAGCGGCGCTTTCAGAGCTTGAAGCGGGCTTCCATTCAGTACACGTCATCAGAGCACGGTAATGACAGACATGTACAGAGCTGTGCTGGGCAATATGGCTTCATGCAGTTCTGCAAGGTACAACAACATGTACTGTATATATAAAGAATACTAATTTATAAATAAATGTGTTTTTCATTTTTATAGTGGGCAGATCATTTTAACTCAGTCATTTTATAAATAGCTCACAAACTGAAAAAGTGCAGAATTCTTCAGCAAACAGACGATTAAATTAGCCAAAGAAAAAACAGCTACATAATTAACCAATCAGCAGTGCAGATGTGTCGGCTCCAGAGGTTCCACAGCAGGGTAACATCAGCCAGGCCGTTTTCATCTGGCTTCTCACTGCACATCCAGGAAATCCGACTTATTTCCAAAAGCAACAAGAAATCGATCATAAATTCCTTTTCTGTCAATCAAGCACCAAAAAGCAGCAGTCAGCAGGTCAGCGATTATAACTTTTATTAATCTGTTCAATCTACTGGGAGCTTTTAAGTAAGTGATTCCCGCGGTCGGCCTGTCAGGCGTCACACATCCAGAGTTACTGAGTCATTCCAGAGTCCAGCCGGTTGTACTCTCGGTGAAGCAGCCAGGAAGCCGCTCACTCCCCCAGTAATTCACATTTTCTGCCAGCCAGCGAGGTTTTTTTAAAGCACATAATTCACTGCAGGCCGCCGCTCATTCAGCCAGTCAGTATCTCCAATCCACCTCTAAGTCCCTCCACGGTCACTGCAGATGTCTCAGCTCCCAGGCCCCATTCTTTATCTCTATGATAATAGCAGGCCACGGCTGATAGCCTTACAGCCCGAGCAATGTGACCTCCAACTCGCTGGCAGGCTTTTAAAGTACCACAGATCCTTTTTTTTGCCAGGCTAAAGATGCCCGCCGTTGGCTAAATTTATCTCAGCCCAATAGAGCGAGACCGCCAGCTGATATTTATCACGAGATTTGAGTTTGTCACCCGGCGCTGCATGTTACTTAACATGGAGGGACTGAGGTAAATGTCACGAGGAATCAAACCCGAAATCCCTCTGAACTGTTGCAAATGAAAACATGAGCGAGAACATGAGCTGAGCGTTCAGTCTTATTTCCACTGACGACAACACGCCATGAGCACGGATAGATCCACGGTTGCGTGGTGTTAATGAGGTTAGAAGGCGAGTGAAGCACCTCGGACAGGATGGAGAAGACGTCTGAACATTAAAGCAAGAGAAGGTCAGAGATTTAAAGGTCCAAAGAACCAACCGTTCAAGGCATAGTAATGTGCAAAATTCTTAAGCCAGCTTTTGTTCCTTTCTTGTAACATCTGAAGTGGTCTGACCAATAGTTCTCCAGGAGTTCTGAAGGTCTTTCAAAGCGTTTCTTTAGGCCTTGGCTGCTTTTATCCACTTGTTTTTAGGCCAGTCCTCATATCTGACCATTTTTAGAAGAAGGTTTTAGGTTTTTAAGCCACACCTACAATGAATAACAGAAAGATTCTAGAATGCTGACATGTATGCTAGTAAGCTCCTATGAAATTCTAGAATGACGACAAGACTGCGGTGATATTCAAGAAATGTAACAAGATTACTGAATGCTGAAGATTCTGGAATTTTAATAAGATTAAAAAATGTCAGATTCAAGAATGTTGGGAGGTTCTAGAATCTAGATTCAGATTAGATGGTTTTTATTGTCATCATACAGGCATCCACACAACTAAACTGAAAGTCTATAATCTAATGAGATTCTGGAATGCTGGAAAGATTCCAGAATGGTGGTGAAATTTCAAAGTGCTGACAAGATTATGAAATGTTGCTAAAAAAAAATAGAATGTTGACAGATTCCAGGATGCTGACGAGATTCTAGAATGCTGGTAAAATTCTAGATTGATTCCAGAAAGTTGACAAGAGTCTAGAATTTTGACAAGATTTTAAAATTCTGACAAGATTTTAAAATTCTGACAAGATTTTAAAATGCCAGTGAGATTCAAGATTTTACAAGCATTTTAAAATGTTTCCTCAATTCCAGAATGGTGGTAAAATTGCTACAATGCTGACAAGATTGAGGAGTGTTGGTAGGATTCCAGGATTTTTAACAAGCATGTTGCCATATTCCATAATGTTTAGAAAATTGTAGAAAGACTCTAGAATGTAGAGCGATTCTGCTGTATTTGAATTTCTATTTGCATGTTTCAATAAATCAATGCACCTACTGACCATTTTTCTAGCAACATATAAAGAAATGAGGGCTGGATCGAGACTTTTGCATAGTACTGCAGGTAATTTAGTTACTCCATCCTTCTGTCTGTACTTTGTTCTTTGGTTCAAATCAACATCTTCGCTGTTTTTCTGTGTGAAGTGCAAACACAGCGTCTTTGCTGCTGATCAGTAAAGTAAAATGTGATCTTCTCTGCAGACTTTGACTTGAGAACGAGGGCGACGCCGTTGCACTTTCATTATCTAAAGACAGAAAAAGCCGTAATGTGCACACAAATGAGAATCTGAGAACATTAAAGAGAGGCAGAGCATGGCCGTGGTTGAAGGGCCAAAGCTCGACCCTCAACATCAGCAGCTTTAGATGAAGGAATGCAGAGACTGTAAGAGAGCCGAAGGCACGTCTGTACTCAAACAGGACAAAGAAAAGAAACTGGAAGGATGAGAAGAACAGGAGACCAAAAACCCTGAGGACGGTCGAGGTTTAAAATGAAGCTTCCTGTGCAGACTCTTGATCATGTATCAAATCTATTGTCACATCACTGGAGGAACCTGCTCACCAAAAGCCAAAGGACTATTTTGGGAACAGATCAACAAACCTGGCCAATCCCCTCATCCAGTATCATCTTCATGGGCATGTCCAGACAGATCCAGACTCCAGATCTGGAAATCCCTCAAATGTGTTCTGAAAGCAAACATCAACTTCTCTTTAAACTGACCCAAATTTCATATGGAGGATCTTTGTTGGGTCTGTAGGTATGACCGACAACTTTCAGTGGAACAGTCCAAAGGCAGGGCCTCAGGTGAGGATCGAGACAACGAGGATGCCGGTCAACTTTTTTCCACCAGGATTTCCTCCCCCAGGGTGAGACCATCAATGCAGAGTTCTACTGTAACGTCCTGAAGCATCTGAAGGACAACATTCTTAAGAGGAAACGTCCTGAACTGAGACACGAGCCAGCATCCGTCTCAAGTTTTTTGGCCACACCTACACAATCTCCTCTCATCACTTTGGCTCACCAGACTTGCCTCCCTGAGATTTGGCGCACTTCCCAAAGATTGCAACCAAGTTGAAGAATCATCATTTGGACACCCTGAAGGAGATCCAGCACCCATCACAGAGCTACAGTCAGTGGGGCAAAGCTGAGAGATCAGCTGATCATTATCTGATCACACTTCATGAATGCTCGTTTCTCTGGCGTCCCTCACACAGACTCCTGGTAGCACGGCAAATCAAGAACCCACACCATACAGTCCCATCCACCTAAATCACACCCCTCCAAACACAGAAGTCCACTAGGAAACAGAGACACTAAAGTGGACGTCAGGTTGTGATCTTTGCTGGAGTTTAAGCTCCAACATGTTTGGTTTTCTTAAAAAGCCTCAAACAGCAGCTGGGCCCTCAAACCATGAGACACTTTCCGTCCTCTCTTTAATGTCCTCCTCTTCAGACATTAGAGCTGCAGCCGTTTGACATCATTTATCTGAAGTGGTGTACTTTTTACTACTACATGATAACATAGCTTTTCATGGTCTGATTTAACCCTTTAGATGCTTTGGTGGCAGATTGAGCTTTAAGGCAAATACAGATGTCTCCACTGTGACAATAAATAAACTCAGACATAACCACCAAAAGGTCACACGTCCTCCACATCACACTTCACATGTCCTGTCTTCTCTCTGGAGCCTGTTCCAAATAACGTCCTCAGATTGTTCTAAACACTCCGTCTCAAGCAGTTTTTTCTACTCAGGTCTGTATGATGCGAGTATGGATAGCCACATATTCAGGAGGAGGAGCCAATCAGAAGAGGAGGAGCTACTGATGATAAACTGAGGATTGAGACGTGAAGATTAAGAAGAACTAGGACTCATGCTAAGCTACTGCAGCTACTACAGGAATAAAAAGAAGGATTTGAGGGTTTAAGATCTTTTCATTTATTTGAACATAATTTGAAAGGTGACGTTTCACGTCCCTAAGGACAGTTTCAGTTTGTCACCACCTGATCCACACTGCACCCAACACCTACAGCGCCTCCTGTGGGTGGTGGCCCCACAAAAGTGTGGTTGCTACTCCTTCACCAGCCGAGGTGGTTCCAGGATCCAACTAGGATGTCTCCTGCGTGCCTCATACCTGAGGTGCTCTGGGCATGTCCTACTTGGAGAGGGTCCCGGGACAGAACCAGGACATCCTGGAGGGATTACATCTCTTGGCTGGCTGGGAACAGCTCAGTGTCCTCCAGGTGGAGATGGACGAGATGGACGAGATGGAGGAGGTGACCGGGGAGAGGGAGGTCTGGGTGTTTCTGCTGAGACTGCTGCCCCCGTCCCCCAGACCCAGATAGGGTCTGGGGGACCCAGCAGCACGAAGGCATGGGTGACGTGCCTTCGTGCTGCTGGGTTTGTTATCTTCAGGTTCTCCCTCGTGCGTTTACTTCAGGTGTAGCTGTGTTTGCAAGTTGCCCCTTGAGCAACAAAATGAAGCCTTTTTAAATCCAATCAAGCTGAGAGCAGTAGGTGCCTCTTTATATTAAAAAGAAGAAAACCTAATTTAAGAAAGCGTTTCCTTAACTGTAGGTGACGGCTGCCTGCAGCTCAGAGAAAACAAGTCATAAAACTGCAGAGTGCTTCATAAAACAACAATGTTCACGCTGGCTTCATTCAAAGCTGGGAATTTGTGTTGTGTGCAAAGTTAGTGGAGCACAGTCTGGGTTCTGTTTCTGAGAGTTTGACAGTTTGGGCGTCTGGGATACAACTCTGCTGTCTTTCAGAGCTCATCCAGTCATCTGCACACGGATGGTACATTCAGAGGACTTTGTGTCGACCATCAGCTGGACTTATGTTGTGTTCAGTGAAAGCACACGTCAGAGGAGAACGTTACATGATGTTCATCATCTACACCAGGTAAATAAACCTGGCTAGGATTGGGTTGGACCCACTTTGGCCTTCAGAACTGGTTTCATTCTTCATGCCACAGATCCAACAAGCTGCTGGAAACGTTCCTCACCGGTGTGCTGCTGAACATCCATGATGAGAACCTCCTGTTCCACCACATCCCGAAGGTCTCCGTTGGACTGAGATCTGCTGACTGTGGAGGACATCTGAGGACAGTTGGAGAAAATGTGAGCTTTGTGACATGGTGTGTTATCCTGCTGGAAGCAGCCATCAGAGGATGGTACACTGTGGTTTGTGGTAGGCTGTGGGCTTTAAACCATGCTCAGTTGGTACTAAGAACATCTCCCCACCATCACACCAGAGCCTGAAGCTCTGATACCAGGCAGGATGGATCCATGCTTTCATGGTGTTCACACTCTGACCCTACCATCTGAATGTGGCAGCAAGAATCTTCTGTTGTCCAGTTGGTGAGTCTGTGGGAACTGTAGCCTAAGCTTCCTGTTCTCAGCTGACAGGAGCTTCACCTGGTGTGGTCTTCTGCTGCAGGGACGCTCTTCTGCTGCAGGGACGCTCTTCTGCAGACGTTGGTTGTAACCAGTGGTGGTTGCATTGTTGTCCGTCCTTCTGTTCTAAACCTTGTTAGCACTACAAACTTACTTGCTGGATCTTTACCAAACTTGGTGTGGTTAAGACCTCTGATTGGTAGAACATCTGATAACATTTGTGAGATTGTGGGGTCAAAAGTCAAGGTCACACAGGTTCAGGTGTAAGGCAGAGGCATACTGCCTTCCTATCAGCTGGTGCAGTCTGTCCATCCTCTGACCTCTGACATCAGCAGGTCCTGTTCTCCCAGAGAACTGCTGCTCACTGGATGTTTCCTCGTCTTCGGACCATCTCTGTAAACCCTACAGAGGGTTGTGAGTTCAAATCCCAGCAGAGCAGCAGTTTGTGAACGTTACATGTTTAAAGTCATGTTCTTCATCATCCTGGTGTTTGTCTTAAAGTGAAAATAGTTTCATGATATTTTGTGTGGCAGTACTGCATCACTACAGAGATATGAAACATCTACAACATGTCCCTGTAGGGTAGTGGCTTACAGTGACCATATAAACAAAAGGTCCCCAGTTCGATTCTGGGTGGGGACACAAGCCCCAGAGAGTTTGGGGCTGGTGTCGGTGGGGAGTGGGCCGGTCAGCGCCGCCACAGACTCGCTCCTTGCCCCTCGGCTTGGCGTTCAGCCGCCGCCTGGACGGTGGCTTTGCAGTCCTGCTCCAGGTACAGCAGAGCAGGACTGAGGCCAGGCTGATCACAGCCGGGAGCGAGGATTGATGTGAAGGTGTCAGATTTTGGAAGAAGTGCAGATGGAGTCACTGAGGTCGGCGTTTGTTTGGGAAATTCATCCATAAGTAGCCAATAATGAGGCCTAAATGATCCGCCTGCCGCTCTGACTCCCACACAGACTGTAACAGAACAATGTGGAACAATCAGGCTGTATTTACACGCTGCAGATCAGGCCGGATGAAGCAGCCGCTAAATCTCTCAAATGTGTCTAATCTCTGTGCTAAACATCTAAAGCTCATTGTGAAGGTAAACCATGCTGCTCGCCCTGAGGGACGTCTCCCCGCTGCTGCGCTTCCTGCAGGGCGAGGACGAGTATTTCCAGGCTTCAGTGGGGGTGTTGAACGGTGTGAATATTTGCGTCCTGCGTGGCGTCGGTGTCACCTGTCAGTCTGAGAGCTTCCTCCGGAAGGCGACTGTTTTTAGACGAGAGGTGTCGGTGAGTTCGGGGGATGGAAAGGTGACGGAGGAAGAAGGAAAGTGAGGCAGAACCTCAGATGTTTTGCCACAGAGAAGATGCCTATCTCTGTGATCTGCTGCCACAGGGGGGTGTGCCTTCCCTTTAATTGGCCCCTCTGTGGTGCTTCTGTGTTCTCATTGGTTGCTGAGGGGAATTCCAGCAGAGGAATTTCCTCTCAGGTTCAGACAGGCTGCTTCACTTTCCTGCAGTCTGAGAACTGTTCAGAGTCCCCACAGCCACATGAGAGATGAAGTTAGATCTCCAGGTGATTTATTAATGAGGAGAGCATGAAGTTCAGATCATTCACACTCCGGCATGCTGAGCAAAAGTCTTGAGCCAGCCCTCATTTCTTTACTTGTCCCTCAGAAAACGTGAAATCATGAATGGAAATGCAGCACGTTAGCCAAGTTTTCTGTCTTTAAGGCGTCTTCAGGAATAGTTCTCCAGGCTTCTTGAAGGACATTCCAAAGCTCTTCTTTGGATGTTGGCTGCCTTTTGTTCTGTTCTCTGTCAACATGATCCTACACTGCTTCAATAAGGTTGAGGTCTGGGCTCTGGGGAGGCCCATCCATGACTGATAGTGTTCCATTGTGTGTTTTTCTATCCAGGTAGGCTTTTACTGCATTGGCAGTGTGTTTGGGATCATTGTCCTGTTGAAGCTGCTGCCAATCACACTCTTTCCAGATGGTATTACATGGTGGATCAACATCTGATGCTACTTTTCTGTCTTCATGATTCCATCAGTTTGGACAAGATCTCCAACAGCACTGGCTGAAATGAAGCCCAAACCATGACAGAGCCTCCACCGTGTTTTACAGATGGCTGTAGACACTCACTGTTGGACCTCTCTCCTGACCTCCTCCTTTGGATCCATCCCTCCATCAGACCTGTTTCCACTCGTGTTCAGTCCAGTTCTTTTCTCCCTGTTTCCCTTCCTTAAGAATGTCTTCTTGACAGCCACCCTTCCACAGAGACCATTTCTGATGAGGCTTCAGTGAACCACCCGTCCTGTGGTAATGAGTCTGATTCATCGTTAACAGTTTATAACTTTACTGATAAAAGTTTTCGGCAGATAACAGGTGTGTCAGAGATGGTGAGTGGTGTCTTGTCTGTGAGGACTCGTCTCTGTCCGTGGGGACAGTTTGAAGCTGAGAGGGGCAGAGTCTTGTTGTTAGAAATCCACCGCTCTAAATATAGATCTAACTGGGAAGTTTTCACATTGTGACGGATAACAAATCATCTCCCAGTCCTCTGAGACGTCCCGCTCCCTCTCTGCTTTTAGCCCTCATCAGTCCTCACCCCGCTCCTCTCTCACCCCCCAGAGTGTCGGGTTGACTGTTTATTTATAATGTGAGAGCTGGAGGGGAGGTGGAGTCATGTCTGGATGTTTCTTCTGGTCCCTGAGCAGCAACAGGCTGCCTTTCACTAAGCCAGAGTCTCCTCCTGCTCTGGTATTCTGACCGCCGTCTCAGGATGACCTCCTCCAGAGGCTGGACACGACACACGAGGAGCTCCTGGCCAGACGTTAGGGGGTCAGGTTTTGGGCGTCGGCTCTGTTTGCTTTTTAAAGGCGGGTTTAATTCGACCACCTCTCAGAAATGCCCCGTGTTCCTCCCCCATCTGCTGTCATCACACTTGCAATAGGTTTGGGTCTGTTTGCACAGCGCCACCTCATGTCTGGCCACGCCACGGCCGCTGTGGTTGAAGAAAGAAATTGTTCTCCAGGATTCTGTTTTCAGGAGAATCATCAGCATCATGAAACCATGTGACCGGTCTTTGTCCAGGCTCTGATGCGGGTTTTCTGAACAGCTGTGAGAAGTTTAGGAATATTTTATGAGTTTGGTGAAGCAGACCGGGTCTCCTGAAGGTCATCATAAACTCTAAATCAGCAGGTGCACCGTTATTATTTTAAGTTGTTATTACATAGGCCAACCTGCTAGGGGGCGCCAAACCAACAGAATAAGCCTGTCCTTTATTAATTAAAAGACAGGGGGCGCTAAAACCCGGTTAAGCTCTTTGATTCAGCCACTGATTTTTTTAGCCTGCTCTCTTCTTTTGAGTTCTTTACATTTTCACCTCACAAGCGAAAGGTCCCTGGTTCAATTCCAGCTGGGGACACAAGCCCCTCTCACCATGGAGGGTTTCGTCAGGGAGGGCATCCGGTGTAAAACCTCTGCTAAATTACCAATGCGACTTAATCTTCTGTGACATTCGCTTGGGAAAAATGCAAGGGAGCAGCTGAAGGTTGACATGAAGTGCGACACTCGGTAAATTCAACCCCAACGTGCTAACGACGTTTAAACCGACACGAACCAAACTTGTGTTGATTAAATAATCATTTCTACATTTGTAGGATCTCAGCTTAAATCTCGGCCGGAGCTGTCCCTCTGATGGACTCATTTCTAATCCTGTCCATCCTGGTCACTCGTAGGAAACAACGTCTTCAGCTCCGCCTTCTGTCTTTTTGTCAGTGCCACCGTCTCCACATCAAACAAGCACAGAACAGCCTGTTGTACTAAACTAGTTAGGTTTATATAATTCATCTTTCTGACATTATTTGGTGTCAATTTTCATTTATTGCGGTCCTAAAAAGGTTTTTAAAATTATAGATTTAGATTTTTAAACTGGAAGGAGAACCTGGCAGGTTGTAAGGTTTGACATTTTTAAATGGGAGTCTAGAGGGACTGACTCACTTTTAGAGCCAGTCCCCAGTGGCCATTAGAGGAACTACAGCTCTAGTTTGCTTCATTTTTCAGTCCTGAATGTTGTCTGAAAATGATTAAAAAGAATCTTCACAACATCTTTTTACCTGTACTGTTATGAGAACCAGTGTTCCTGTCGTGTCACAAACTGCTGCACCCCGGGATCTTAAGGACATGCTAACACGTGACCCATGCGGGCTAGGTTTGGGTGAAATGGGGACTGTACCAGGCACATGAACTGTTTCACATCCTGGTGACTTGGGGATTGGTATGACACTGTTTATCAGTTCAGTGCTTTAGTGGTATTACTGTGAAGTTGGACAGTTTAAACCTGGAGTGTGTGGGGACTGAGTTGCCTTTGGAAGGCGCCTCAGGTGGCCATTAGAGGAACTGCAGTCTTTGGTGCTCGGTTTCACGGCCCTTCCTCAGGTTAAATGGGTGATGATGGTGGCATCACCAAAGCTACACAAACTCACCATGTTTAGTGTGGCGTCATGTCTTAGTGGTTCTTTGATGTTTGTGACCAATCAGGAGGCAGCAGGTTTCCTTCTTTCTGCGATAAAATAAAAACCTGTACCACCTGGCTGGAATGTGGGCGGAGCGTGTTGTTTTTAGGTGTAGAGGTAATGACAGCTCTCTCCATGTGTCTCAGAGCGCTGACAGCTCCTCTTTATCTAGCTTTCACAGCAACCCCCCCCGCCATCATCGCGCCATTGTCACACGATGAATAGAAAGGCGGTGTTTTTGATGGGAGAGTGAGCACCAGGAGGGAGGAAAAAGAAGAAGAAAACGGCCTTGGAGGTTTTGGAGATGTGACAGAGGGTGTGGAACAGCTTTAAAGCTCTGGAGGGAGGAAGGAGGGGAGGACAGGAAACGTGTAAAACTACAAAACTAGCCTGAAACGGAGACGCCAACCAAACAACAGACTGAACAGCAGCAATAAGGGGGAGGGGAAAATGGGAGGGATGTTGCCTCTGACAGGGCAATCAAAGGTATGCAACATGAAAGTGAGGAGGTGGGGGCTCTCTGGGACCACTTTCATCAAACTTTTAACACCGCAGGTATGATTCCAGGGAGCTGAGGGAGGGATGGATGGATGGATGGATGGATGGAGGGATGAAGGGATGGGTGGGTGGACAGAGGGATGGATGGAGGGATGAAGGGATGGGTGGGTGGACAGAGGGATGGATGGATGGATGAAGGGATGGGTGGGTGGACAGAGGGATGGATGGATGGATGGACAGAGGGATGTATGGAGGGATGGGTGGGTGGAGGGATGGATAAACACACTTGAATCTCCCCCAGTGTCCAGTTGAAGGATTACGTGTCAGTTGATCACAAAAATAAAAAGTGCAGATAGTAAAAATGAAGTGAGAGTAAGAGAAACATGAAGGACAGCAGTCGTGACTCTTCATATGTTGTGAGGAAAACGGATACAAACATTTATTAAAACATACAAATAGAAATAGAATTGCAACACACGGGCAACTTTCTAGGATTGTTGAAAGACCTCGGTAGAGGCTGGAGAAGTGTTGCTCAGGACCAGGTTAACATGACGGTAAAGTTTGGCAACTTGGAGCGAAATGTAAAGAAATAGAAGGTGGTTCAAGACTTTTGCACAGCGCTGTGGTGGGGCACAGAGGGGACGGCATCCTCTGACTGAGCGATCTGGATTGGGGGGGGCTGGGTTTAAAAGTGAATATTGTGAAGTTGAAGGAGGGGGGCCATCGTAGCGCTCCTGATTAAAAACAAAGTTTTGTCCAGAGGTGATGCGCGGCGAGGCGGCGAGGGCGAGGCGGAGAGGTGACAGCAACAAAGCCTCCTTTGAGTTGGCTGAAAGGCTACCTGGGGGGGCCGGGTGGTGGTGTTGCAGGGGAAGTCCTGCAGTGATTTCACTTTCTCCAGCGGGGGGCCCTCTTTCTGTCCAAACAAAGCACTCAGGGATTTCGTGTAGTGACACACACACACTACGCACACCTTGCACACACACACACTACGCACACCTTGCACACACACACACTACGCACACCTTGCACACACACACACTACACACACTACGCACACTC
>VUQH01005202.1:4088-14363 GCA_015106775.1 Etroplus canarensis | reverse complement strand
CCTTTTCCACTTCCACAAAAAAAAAAAAAAAAAAACCCAGAAACAAGTACTGTATCATATTACAGAAATTTTATTGTCACTCACTGGTACAACCAATACTCTCCAGCACATTTAAGATACATATAAATCAGCCTTGGTTGTGAGTTTTTGAAATTAAGGGCTTTGGAGTTGTGGGAGTATCCGTTACCACACACAAACCACTCAGTCTGGTCTAATCCCCATGTCGCCTCTTCCCTCACCAACAGCCCTGTCCTCTGGTTAGGGAGCAGGGCAGACCCTGATGGGTCAGGGGCCAAGGGTCAGGGCAGCTTCTTGAGCTGGACAATAGCCAAAACGCCACCTGGAGTAAATCAGTGGCTGGCTCAGGCGATTGGCCGTGACAGCACCCATTACTGAGGCAAAATAAACAGAGAAGAGGCAAAGAATTGTGGGTAAATCTTAGAGGATATATGTGCACACGTGTACACACACACATTCACCAGCTCTGTCTCTGGTGACTGTCCGAAGGACCACAACTCACTATTGCCCCAGTGTCACCCCCATCTCAACTCCCTGCAACCCCACGTGCGTGATTAACTGTTAGAAGTGGAAAAGGAAGGTGAGGGGTCTTGCAAGAGCAGGAGTATCACGAGGGGGTTGAGACTGAGGTGTGCACATGTGTGTTTGTGTGTGGTGAGTTTGGGGTGCCTCACTGAAGGGAGAGCTTTGTTTTTAGACTCGTATTTCATTGAGCAGAGCTCTTGTTTGTTGGTTCAAACCCAGTCCATGTGTTGATATGAGACGAAGCCTGCACTGCAAATGGTCTCTCTGTCCTTTATTTTGAACTTTTGGACAAACAGATGGATGAATGGATGAGTATGGATATAAGTACACTGGCTGTCTTCATATTTTATCCTTTTGACCTAAAACAGATGGGCAAAGCTTTTACAGATTGAGAAAATTAAATGAATAAGAACCAAACAATGTCATTTGGTCAAACTTTCCATAAAACACATTGACCTACATGAATATATAATATCACCTATATGGACAAAAGTCTAGAGCCAGACTTCTTAATCATGGAATTCATTGTCACAGGTGTGTAAAATCAAGCTCCTAGGCCTAGCCAAGCAGTTTGCCTTCACAAACATTTGTGAAAGAATAGGTTATTCTAAGGAGCTCACTGAATTCCAGTGTGGTACTGTAATAGGATGCTACCATTGCAACAAGTCAGTTCATGATTTTTCCCTCCTACATATTCCACAATCAACTGTAAGTGATATTATTGCAAAGTGAAAACACTTAGGAACCACAGCAGCTGCACCATGAAGTAGAAGACCACGTAAAGTTACACAGCAGGGTTGCCGAGTGCTGAGGTGCATAGTGTGTAAAAGTCACAACAGCTGACTCAACAACTGTGGAGTTCCAAGCCTCCTCTGGCATTAAAATCAGCACAAAAACTGTGCACAGGGAGCTTGATGGCATGGGGTTTACATGGCTGAGCTAGATTCAGGCCTTACATCACCAAGCACAAAGCCAAACATTAGATGGAGTGGTGTAAAGCACACTGCCACTGGACTCTAGAGCAAAGGACACATGTTCTAAGGAGTAACACATCAAACTTCTCTACCTGGCAGTCTGATGGACAAATTAGGTTTGGGTTAATGCCATGAGAACACTATCTTCCTGACTGCATTGTGCCAGCTGCTAAGTTTAGTGGCGTATGGATAATGCAATGGACTTGTATTTCTGGGGCTGGCGTGGGCAACTTAGTTCCAGTGAAGGGAAATCTTAATACGTGAGCTTACCAAGACATTTTGGACAATTCTATGCTTCTCACTTTGCGGGAACAGTTTGGGGAAGCCCTTTTTCTGTTCGAGCATGGCTATGCCCCAGTGCACAAAGCAAGCTGCATAAAGCAACTGTTGCAGCAGTTTGGATGAAGTTGACTAGCCTGCACAGAGCCCTGACCTCAACCCCATCAAACACCTTTAGGATGAGCTAGAACAGAGATTTCATCAGGTCCACTCATCCAACATCAGTGCCTGATCTTACAAATGTTCTCCTGGATAAATGGGCAAAAATTCCCACAGAGATACTCCAAAATCTTGCCATAAGTCTTTCCAGAAGAGTAATAGGTGTTACAGCAGCAAAAAGGGGACCAGCTCAGTAATAATGCCTGTGGATTTAGAATGGGATATTATAAAATTTCATGTAAGTTTAATATGTGGGTGTCCCTGTACTTTTGTCCATATAGCATGTAAAGCATAGAGTAGTAGATATAATACAAACTGTTTTTAAACAGCCGCAGTAAAATACATTAAAATGCCAAAAATCTTCGTAGCAGTTGTCAAAGAAATAATGTGCTGCATTTAAGTAGAATAGTTCCTAAAGGGACATTGCACATACTTCCCTGTGCTTCTGATAACGAAGAAGGTAGATCAAATCAAGCAAATAAACTTGGTTTTAGTGGACAACAGAACAATGGTCGAAATCACTAAGCTGATTAAAAAGTGATGCGCAAAGTTGTGTGTTGGCCTTTCAGGCTTCTTGTTTACTGATTCCGCTGTCTCCATTGTTCAAGAGAAAGTGGATAAAATGTGATTTATTGTCTTTTCATTTGAGGCTTCATCGCAATAAAACTAACTGGAAGGTTTGAGGGCGTGTAGAGTTTTGATATCCGCTGTGTGTTTGGAAGTTTGAATTGATTTGCCTCAGTGATGGAGACCTAGAGGCCTGTGAGGGAGGGCTGGGGGTGGGGTGGGGCGGGGGATCAGCATAGCTCTGTTTTGAAAACTAAGACACAGTGATAACCACAGTGGTCTCTCTGGCTCCAGCCGAACCTCAATGTAGTTGGTCAGCATTGGCCACCACTGGGCTACAGCCATGTTTTGTGCTCTGTGTCTTCCACATAGACTTCTCTTTACTGTAGTGCAGGGCCTAGTCTATAAGGAGAAAGTCTGTGCGTGTATGCGTGTGTGGTGTGGTGGTGGTGGTGGGGGGGTCATAGATATTTGAGGTGGGGGCAAGTGGGAGGATTTAAAGCTGAGTGGGAGAAAAGAGAGATTTAATATGTGCTTATTTGCTTTTGAATGATTTGTATAAATACATGTTGTGAATTCTGGAAGTCTTCATATTATTATTATAAGGAGATGCTGGTGGAACAAAGTATCAGATGTTAAAGATTGCGGGGTTGAGTGCTCTTTGGGCAAAACAGTAATCATGTGGAAAGACAAATATGAGGCACTTAAGAAATGCATTCCTAAATTGTTTGTTGAGGATTTTTCAGTTACTATATGGTATTTGGAGGTTATATACAGACTGGAAAATGTGTTAACTTAGACTTTATTAAGGCTTCAGCTACAGTGGAATGTTCTTTTTTATTATGGTAAATGGACTGGTACTTATATAGTGATTTTCTTATCTAATTGAACACTCAAAGTGCTTGTACTACAAGGCTCATTCACCATTCATTGTACCTCCAGCAGCTCCCTTGTATTTTCCCCAAGGGGTTGCCACAGTGGATTAATCTGCATCAGTAGTTTGGCAGAGGTTTTACATCAGATACCCTTCCTGACGCATCCCTCTGTGGTGTGTCCCCACCTGGAATTGAACCAGGGACCGCTCACTTGTTTGGTAAATGCATAAACCACCACATTAGGGGGACTGTCATTCAGCTGTTCATACAGCACTTTATTATATGCATTTTAAGTGCATTTAACTATCAAACACACATTCACACTCCGATGGATCAGGAGCAATTTGGAGTTCAGTGTCTTGCCCAAGAACACTTTGGCATGTAGACTGGAGCAGCCGGGGATTGAACTACCAACTTTCTGGTCAGAGGATGATCTGCTTTACCTCCTGAACCACAATATGGAGTTATGCATGAATGAATTATGTGACTAAACTGGAAATCTAAATTCTAATTTAAAAATAAAACATGTTTTTTTTACTTTAATATACGCATGTAACATTTTTTACAAAGAAAAAGGAAACTTTAGAGTAGAGGTGAAAAGAGTGGTAGCAGAGGTAGAAGGACAATTTAGCATTTTATTGGCTTTTTTAAAAAAAAAATCTGCATGTTCATAGTCCAGTTGTAAACAATACACCACCCCTTGCAATAGGAAACCATAGTCCGGTTATTGGTTGCCTGTTAGCTGAGTATCCTTCAGCTACACCAAGGTACCAATGAACTGGCAAGGGTAGTCAGGATCCATTGAATACCAATAGTCATTTATCACAGCCGCAGTCATTTGGATAACCTGAACTGACAAAGGAATCCAGACAATGCGTTTGTTTCAAGTGGATCCAAACAGCAACAGCAATGACTTAATATGGACGCATTCCACAGTTAGCAGCTGAATATGACCCCCATTTCACTTCTGCTGATCAACGACGTTTTCATAAAACAGGAAAGAAACGGCTAAAATCCTGAGCAATCTGCAATGGGCTGGAACAAATGAAACTCCAATAATCGGCAAGAAACAGCTTAATCGGGATAATGCCGGCTCGTGTCAAAAACACAAGCCAACTTCAAAAACTCAGCAATGTTCCGGGACATAAACGGCATAACCGGGAGTCGCACGGGGATGAACCAGGAATGCCGGAAACAGTCCGCAAGTACAACGGGAAGCGGTTGATATCGTTTGCTATTGGCAACAAAACGGCACCTAAAAAAAGGTTCCATCCTCATAAAGTTGAAGAAAGAAGATGAATCTTCCATTCTGAGCTCAGCAAGAAGACGATCATAATGACCATACATGAGGCGTCTATCTGCAGCCAGCCATGGCCTCACCCAGAAGGCTTGTTTTCTCTTTTGTCTTCTCCTCCTCAGGGCAAATACAAATGCAGCTTGTTGTTGAAGAAGTATCTGCTGTTCCAGCACCAGGATGTTGAATAGACCTACTCTTCCCTCCATGATGACAGCTTTACAAGTGATGGATGCCTTTATGGGATTTTAGCATCACTGCCCCGATCATGCTGTTTTAACTGGCTATTATCGGCAATACTGAGACTATACCGGGACTATGCCGGGAATGCAACAGGAATTATTCGTGATAAACGGCAGTTCAACGTCAGTCAATAAAACTTCTTTCATTGGCGGGTAATTGGTTGAACATGGCAGTACAAGAAGCACAACCGGGCATACATCGTGAGTGCATCCTGAGCGCCATGGCAAAGACCTGGGATCACAACGTGAATGTCGGCCTTTTGACAGGAATATAACGGCAATAGATCATCAGGAACCCAATTTTCAACCTTTTCACACCGTTTTGATCGGGAACGCTAAATCAGCCACGGACTGCCATAATTGGCGCTATTACAGCTCCAGTGGAACGGGGGTCTATTCAGGGCACAGAAGGATTCCCCACAGCAATGTTTTTGGATTGCACAACTTTTAATCACAACTAGTCAATACATCCACGTTTCTCCTTATTGCTCAAATTAATATTCCTGTGTGACCAAAAAAGTCCTGAAGTCAGATACAGTCACACTGTGTTCTAAGAGGTGTGAATGTAGCAGCATCTCACTTAATGAAGCACATCAAAGTAAACTTGTTGTGTTCCCTCTGGTCTTAATCAGCTCACTGAGCCGGTTCATATTATGACCAAACACTTCACATCCACCATGATGACCACTGTAACAGCTCCAGCTCTGAAATCCCGTCATTTCCTTTGTAGTTCCTCAGGGATTGCAGGCAGGAGAAATGTCAGTACCATGAGTTGATGAAGATTCTTCATTGGCAGGAGTGTAATGTGAGGAAAAACCACTTATGGGGTTGTAAAACCTGACTTGCAGAACCAAAAGGAGCCATTTCATGATTGTATAAATCCCAATGAGCAAGAAAAATCCACGTTATTGGGCCCTAAATTTAATCAAATTTTTAAAAAAACAAACTGCAACATAAACTGCTGCAACACAGAGCCACTCAGCACAGCGCCAGGAAACAAAAAATTCGTACATATTGTATATAGCAGCTTGTGATGAACCCACACAGAATTATCACTCTACTCTTCATCTTTACAAAGATTTCTGTCCTCTTACAGCCTGTATTTTTTTATTTTCAGGCTGGTTCGCTCTCACTATATGTTCTGCACCCAATGGCAAGTAGACAGAATTAGCAACATAAATTAACATTAAATGCTAAACAGCTAGACTGGTGAATACCAAAAAGAGAACTCTACGGAAGTGGATGGTGGACCTAATTTATTAGGAATCCAGAAAAACAACTGGATGTCTCTCTTTGTCTGCTGAATTTGTCAATAAACAACTTCGCTTTAAAAAAAAAAGCTCCATATTTGCGAGTCCTGCTTTTTATTTGTTGTCCCAAGTCACCAAAAAGGTTTAAATAATCATTGTTTTGAATGGCCTTCTTCCTGATACATGAATGCAAAAGCAACATATTGAAGTAGTTCCTTGAACATGTTGCCAACACTGATACCTGTAAACTGGAACCAATTTAATTTCCATAGATGCAACATTTGTAAAAGAGCAATCTCTGTACCAAGTATTTATTGCAACTGTTTGTCTCACTTTGTAGCCTCTTTTCATGGATGCTGTATGTATACATATTTGCTTCATACTGTACGCTTCAGTTCATTACAATGCAAAAAAACAAGTATTCATATCCTTTTTTTAGTTGTTTATCTATAATCATATGTTCTTTATACGTGCATCAATATGTCAGCATTTATTTCTGCAAAAGGGTCTCCTCTTGTTTTCCTGTCTGTCTGCATGTCCGTGTGTCTGTAGCTTTGAATGTCAATACCACATTTTTATTTGTCTCTTGCGGCCAGGGATCCAGAGAGTTCTGAGGGTATGGGGGGATAAGGGGGTGGTTGCTTGTGGTTGAGTGCATGGATGTTAGTGGTGGGGAATCCAGTGGGGCTGTTTGGTGGATGATGGTCAGAGGTTTCGGCAGCCCACCTCCCCTTCTTTTTCCCAGCCCTCAGCCACCCTGTCATTAGGGTGACAGTCAGGTCCTGTTTAGCCCCAATTGGCCGTGCTAATAACAGTTTTAATAACCGGGGCCCATGCAATATTTCACTGCTGTTTGGACCGCCGTGTCACGCTAAGAGCCCAGCAATGGAAAAACCGCTTCACCGCCACAAGGATGGAATGACTGGGTGAACTCTATGTGGGGATGTTTATGTGTGTGTGTGATGAATCCGTGTTTTGGAATATGACAGACTGACCATAGTATATGTATAAGTATTCAGCTCTGCTGCTTAGATTTGCTTGTCCTTGTGTGTCCTTTTTATAGGTATATTTGCATGTATGTATCACTGCACAAACGCCTGTCTGTTTCAACTCAGTGTGTACACCTGTTTGTCTGTGTTTGTGCAATAGACTAACTCGGTGACTGAATGTTAACCTTTTACTGTGTGTAATGCGTTGTATAAAGCTGCGCCTGTTTCAACAGAAAGGCAGGGAGCAGTCAGAGCAGCGGCTAAGTCGCTGCAAACATGGCCATGCACCTAAGTGCATAGAAACATCCACAGCTGTAGTGTGGTTAATTCAGAAAAAGGTCTGACTTATGCACTGAGTGCAGCTGAGGGTTGGGTTTTTTTTTCCCAAAATATCCAACTTCAATACAAATGTGGGAAATCAACTTTTCATATCATAAATATGCTTTCAGAGTCACTTGAGCTGGGGATGTCAGCAAAATAATCCATGTGATGAGGTAGAAATGGTTACTTCAGGCAACTTCCATGTGCAACATGGCTTTGCTAACTGAGCTGGGCAGGTCTAAATTTGATTGGTTCCCCCAAAAATGTGTTGTAATGCTAAGGTAGTCATTGATAGACATTACAACGGGGTTAAAGTGGTGTGGTTCACCTTTTTCTAAGACAGCTTCATCCTCCTCAATGTGCCATTATAAATATACGACTGTAAAAAATATACCTCCGGCTGCTCCCTTGTATTCTCCCCAAGGGGGCACCACAGTAGATTAATCCACATTGGTAATTTGACAGAGGTTTTACACTGGATGCCGTTTTTGATGGTGAGAGAAGCTTGTGTCTCCCACCTGGAATAAATCATTTGCAAGGCAAATGTGTAAACCACTACACTACAGGGGCACTGTTGTAAATATATAACTGGGAAATTTTAAATAATTCTACTTGTGATGAAAGCTATTAGTTTAATTATGAATGGAAAGCAATAAATGTGTAAGTTTTGAAAGATGACCTCACAATGGGTTTGGTCCACTGCCTACAATTCCCTAACCTTTACTTTACAAACTGCGAATGAGACACTGTTATTTGCTTGTAGAGTTCAGTAAATTTAAATATATTTACAGTGGTAACCAAACTATATTTTATTAAGTCCGCTAACTGCTGTTAAATTTTGTGCTTCAATGTGGCCGCTATATTATTACAGGGCAGCTACGTCTCTTAATGAGTGTTTATAGAGGCAGGAGGTCTGTGCACATTAAAATCATTATAACTCACTGAATTTTCAACCAGTTTTCTAAGTGCTTTATCTTGTTTTTTCCTCTTTTTTTCTGTCTCTGTAGTGCTGTGGTTTATACATTTGCCTTACAAGTAAAAGGGTCCCTGGCTTGATTCTCCTTTCACCATGGAGGGTTGTGTCAGGAAGGGCATCTGACTCTCAGGTACAAATCAACCCACTGTGGTGTCCCCTTGGGGAAATGGCTGAAGGTGCTTTTTTTATTTATTTATTTCTAATCAAATTTTCTGGTTTCCCATGAGTCCCCCACCTGACTGGTTGGCGGACCCCCCTGTGCTGCTTCCCCACTTAAAGAAAACCTGGAAACACACACCTGGAACCTAAAGTCACTGAAAAATAAATTTGTGTTTCAAGTTTGGTGAGGAACATTCTGGTACTTTGTAAATTTGTTGCTTAGTACTAAAAAGCAGATATGTGTGTCTGTGCGTTACAGTTACACATGTAACTTGCTAAACTTGATAGCATTAGTTAACAACTTAGCAATCCATCCTCTTATCCAAATATGTCAACTTTGAGCTCTAAAAAGCACCCAGAATGATAAGTTCAACACTTTTGGGTGACATCACTATGACTGCACATTTTTAAAGTACAGGTTATTGTTTAATCACATATGAAGGATTTTTCTTCACTCAAGGTTTGATTTAGCATTGTTTACAACGCCATGTCCTTGCTAGCTTGCTGTTGCATACCAGCCACCTGTAGATCAGAGCAACAGTGTGATCTATTCATCACCTATGTGACAGTCTCATTAAAACATAGCGATGCTGATGACCAAGAACTCCACAAAGTGCTTTTAACCGTGGGCAAATCCCTATAACCACATATAAACTCTATACACTCACAGGACACTTCATTAAACATACCTGTTCGACTGCTTGTTAAGACAAATATCTAATCAGTCAATCACATCGTAGTAACTCAATGTATTCAGGCATGTAGAGATGGTCAAGCTGACCTGCCGAAGTTCAAACAGAGCATCAGAAGAAAAGTCGGGAAGAAAAGTGATTTAAGTGACTTTGGATGTGGTGTTGTTGTTGTTGGTACCAGATGGGGCTGGTCTGAGTATTTCAGAAACTGCTGATCTTCTGGGATTCTACCACACAACCATCTCTAAAGCCAAAAATGAGAAAATATAGAGTGAATGGCAGCTCTCTGGGTGAAAATGCCTTGTTGATGCTAGAGATTAAAACCAAAGAAGAGCACCTCTGAATGCACGACATGTTGCAGATAGGCTACATACCTGCAGAAGCCTGCATTAGGTGTCACTCCTGCAAGAACAAGTAACTGAGGCTACAGTTCACAAAGTCTCACCAAAATTGCACAATACAAGATTGGAAACATCTTGCCTAGTCTGATGAATCTTTATTTCAACATTCTTGTGGGTCAGAATTTGGCGTAAAACAACATGAAAGCACAGATTCATCCTGGCTTATAACAACGGTTCAGGCTGCTGGTGGTGTAATGGTGTGGGAGATATTTTACTGGCACACTTGGGTCCCTGAGTAGCAAACGAGCATTGTTTAATACTATAGCCTACATGAGTATTGGTATTGACTGTGTTCATCTTAGTGGCTGCTTCCAGCAGGATAACACACCATGTCACAAAGTTCAGATTATCTTAAACTGGTTTCTTGAACATGACAGTGAATTCACTATACTCACATGGCCTTCACAGTCATCACAACTCAATTCAGTAGAGCAGTTTTGGGATGTGGTGGAATGGGAGAGTCACATCATGGATGTGCAGCTGACAAATCTGCAGCAACTGTGTGATGCTATCATGTCAATAAGGACCAAAATCTCTGAAGAATGTTTCCAGCA
>VUQH01005201.1:0-10589 GCA_015106775.1 Etroplus canarensis | reverse complement strand
ATGGTGGCACTGACAAAAAGACAGGAAGCAGAGCTGGAGGTGGCAGAACTGAAGATGCTGAGATTTTCCCTGGGAGTGACCAGGATGGACAGGATTAGGAATGAGTACATCAGAGGGACAGCTCATGTTGAGAAGTTTGGAGACAAAGTCAGAGAGGCAAGGCTGAGATGGTTTGGACATGTTCAGAGGAGGGATAGTGGATATATTGGACAAAGGATGTTGAAGATGGAGCTGCCAAGCAGGAGGAGAAGAGGAAGACCACAGAGAAGATTCATGGATGTAGTGAAGGAGGACATGCAGAGGGTTGGTGTGAGGGAAGAGGATGCAAGGGATAGGATGAGATGGAGGCAGATGATCCGCTGTGGTGACCCCTAACCGGAGCAGCCGAAAGAAGAAGAATGTCTAGCATACCCAAACGTATTAATAACCTATGAGTAACGTGTTTTTAACATGTGTAACATATCTCAAACATACCGCCAACGGATATTGACATTTGGAGATGTATTTGAGGTGATCCAGTCATACTGAGCATGGTTCTAACATACAGCTGCCCTGTAATTGCGTATGTGATACGTTTAAGGGGAGTGGTATAAATGGGCTTCAAGTTGTGAATGTACGCTAGCAATTGTTGGCATTACATTCCATATTTGTTAGCAATACATTGTGTATACATCCATTTAACATCATTGTTCTGCGTATGCCAGCGTTTTAGAGGAATTTGGATGCGTCAGCATAAGCTTGTTAAATCTTCATGGTGTGACAGGGACATAATGAGGGATAATTACTTTAATTAGCTGCTTAAATCCAACATTTCCCCCCGTGCTTACTGGCATTGTTATTTTTAAAAAATAAAGTAGGCTTTTGCCTTTGTGATCTCACTGTGTGTTTTTGTTGTAAGGCGTGGAGCTGGAGAAAAAGGACCCTGTGGTCTATGACTGTTTCAGGAGGACCAGCAGCACCTGTTTGGGTCTGGGACTGTAAAGTCTTACATTGTGCTCTAAAGGGTGGTCCTGTTTCTTACGTTAAAGCACATCAGTATTATTACCGTCTTTGTGGAAACCTACTTTGACACAGTTTACAATGTTTTTTCTGTATTCTCTGCTTCCTGTCGGACTTTAAACAGCCAAAATGTCTCCACACACCAAACTCGTCTGACCCGTTTTTTCAATGTCCTCGTCTTTTGAGCCTCGGGCTGTGTCCTTTGCCATGTCTCCTTTAGTAACACTGTCTTTTATCTCACTTGCTCTCCTGAGATGTGGTGCGCGCCGTGCAGAAGCTCAAACATTAGCAAGTGTCCTGGTCCTGGCTACTACGCCTGCACCCCACCCAAAAAGATGGCTGTAGCTTTTTTCCAGGCACATGATTGGATCAAGCGGCGCTATTCTCATTATGAATGGCTTTTCATGGTTTTCGTTAAAACTTGCATGAGTTCTATCAATGTAATATCGACCTTGTCTTAAATCTCTATCGAGCAAGAGTACTATCGCGGTAATTATGGGTGTCGTTTAATCGCCCAGCTCTATACAGACAAAATACTTATGAGATCAAGCACTTTTTTTGTCCTGGATATGACTGTTTGCGAGCCTCCTTGAGTTCTGAGTGGATTTTAATCCTCATTAGTTTTTGCAATATAGCCAACCAAATACAAGAAAACATATCACTTTCTTTCTGTGCTTCACACATTACAATAACCTGTGAATTATAATGGATCGTGAGCCAAATGGCCAACTGCGTCACTAGCGTTCTAGTTTAACATTACGCTTTTTTAACGTTTTCATTACATTGTTTTTTTTTAGCTGTATCACTACGCCTTCCTTTGTTGACAAAAAGGTTTTATCTTTCAATGCCATTGTTATTCCTCTGCCATGGAGGCATTAATCTTTTCAGGTTGTTGTGCATCCATCCACCCATTTCAAATCTTGTTACCAATACAGGTGCTGGCTTGTTTGCTGGATCTTTACTTTTTGTGGTTAATAACTATGATTGCTAGAACATCTGATAACATTCATAAAATTGTGGGGTCAGGGTCACACAGGGTCAGATTATAGGCAGAGACATACTGCTCAAGTTCTAAGCATTTCATTGTTATATGATACTAGTGTGAATTTGCTTTTCGATGTTATAACTTTTTCTATGTTTACATAGATTACCTTCAGCTTTTGACAGTGTTCCTCATTTTAACTTGTTTTGCCAGTTGGTGGTTCAACGTTGGTCTGGCACTTCTTGGGATCTCCTTGTCTCTTGCCATGTTTTGCATTGTGTATCTGGAGTGGTTCAAAGGCATCCAGCACTATGACCAAGAGTATCCCGCCATTCCTCCCATCACCACTGCAGCCTTTATTGCTGCATCATGCAGGTAAAACAAAACACTTCCTGTCATGCATGACTACAAATGATCTCTAGATCACTGTTTTATTAAAAGTGCTGCGACAGATTTATGTTCTAACAATGTAGAAAAAATGCACAGCAAAGACTGCAGTACTGTTTTCCTCTTTACATATGCTTACTTGAGCAGTTTTATATCCAATGAGCACATGAAAAGAGATAACATTGACTGCCCAAAAACCAAAAAAGGGGTTGTTGTTTGTGGTTATATAACAAAATTATGCTATGACATTGTCCCCTTTTTAAGGTTTCAAAGTGATATAGATATAGATGGACTTTACTTGATTGATGTCTCTCACTTTCTTGCCTAATAAGCTAAAAATTAAAAAAATCTATTATTATGTTCTTGGAATGTTTGATCACGCTAAATTGCCACATAGCTTTTGTTAGTTTGCCTGGGGCATGAAGACAAAAGGTGGGATTAATTGTCCTCTTACCAATCCTATGCAGCATAAAGAAGCCCTGTAACCAGTAAGCTTATTTTTTTGTTTATTTTTATTCTTGTAATAGATCCTAAAATGTAATCAGAAGCTGTTTTTAACACAGGTATTATTAATCACTTTAAAATGTACCATTGACTGTTACTGTTCCCCCTTGGGGATAATACAACTTCTCCCCAAGGGGTCACCACAGCGGATTAATCTGCATTGGTAATTTGACAGAGGTAGTGAAGGCTATGTGGCTATTTGTTTCCACCATATATAAATGTTTTATATATCCTCTCACATTCTTCTTTATAAGTTCAAATAGGCAGCACATATATGCAGATAATATTTTATAAATGATCATTACTGACATACTTCTCACTACTTGTCTTGCAGCTTTAACATTGCACTGTGGCCAGTGTGGTCCTTCTTCACTCCACTCATCCTCTTCACACAGTTCATGGGTGTGGTCATGCTTATCTCTTTACTTGGATGAATGTGAAAGTTTAAATTGTTTTTAATAACTCTGCTGTGATGATTTTAATTTTCACAAAATGTCGTTTTTTAATCAAGCCATTGTCTGACTTTACCGTTCTGAAGATGTGTGCAAAAGTTTAAAGTGCGAAAGTAATGTAAGGCTCCACAGTGTGCACTGTATGTCAAGTGAAGTGTTTGTCATTAAAAGTTGAATACTCTTAATTTGTTTGTCATTGGTTTCTCAGCTTTAGAATCATCCAACAACAACTGCTATGTTGAGTTTTGTTTGTTAAATTTTCTCTCCACTGCTTGCATATTTCTTGTTCTACAGTGCTATAGTTGGCCAAAACATTAACAAATTGAGTTCACTGCCGTAAAACACATAATGGTACACACACATAACTCTAGGGATGTCACAATACCAAAAATGTAGTAGTCAGTACTAATACCAGTAGAAATGCACCATTCTTACCACAGTTAGAAAAAAAAGTACTTTGACATTAACTCCTTTATTAAAAACATCTTCACTTTAAAAAATTTATTTTCTGTAAAGAAAAGCAACAGCAATTTTGAACAGAATATGGTACTATGACTTATCAGCTAGTAGTGCAATTTTAGCCTGTGGAACATAACTGATATCGCCACTGCAAAACCAGCTGTCTCAAACTAAATGGTAACGTCTATTTCAAGATAGCATAAGAAGGGTAATACTTTGGATGTTGTTTATGTGAACTGAAACCTTAAATTCTTCATCTCTCTTTGGTGCTTTGCTAAAGTGGAAGTATTATTGTTTGCATATTACTTTTTGTGAATCATTTAGTACTTCTCAGTCATCCACCTCCAAATACAAACCACCTCCATACCCAGTTCCCCACTGCCTTTAACAAGCTGGGTGGAACTGTCATGCTGCAGATGCACTAGTTGCTGTCCACATGTAGTTTTATCTGTGCAATTTGTAGGTGTTCCTTGTAGGTTCTTCTCCTTCAGCATGGAAGGCTAGACCAGAACACTTGTAGCCATATGCTGCCCCCGTCAGATCCAGAAGAATTGCAACCTTGGTACAGACACTATGTTTGGTAATACCAATATTTAAAAAGCAGCAATAAAAAGCAAGTACCATTGTGTTTTGGTATTGAAAAGTATTCTAAGTGTTGGTTCTGATGACATTCCTATGTCATATACATGCTTTGTGGAACATCAGGTAGCATATGCAACAAAATCATTATCTTTAGCCTATCATGGACATTCTTGTTGTAGGTACAAGATGACTTTATGTATGTTCTAAATATAAAGTTATGTAATAAATAAAAAACTCACAGCTGAAACAGTCTAGACTAAGTAAGTGCACTGACTGCCATGTAACAGTAGCAGAAGCATGATAGCCGTTCACCTCCTTTTGCTCCTTTTGTTAAAGCACACACCTGTGTATACACTGACCAGTCTCCTTTTCAGCTCAGACAAATTTTTCCACATGATAAGTAATAGTGGATAGAATTTTATTCAAAGCTGTCTCACTATCCCACAGTCTTTTCAATTTAAAGTCATTGTCGTCATTACACCATAATGCTCTGCCTTCCTTCCGTCTCCACTGTCGGTACATGGTGTGACTGCTTTCTTTGAACTGCTTTTACTGTCAAGGATATCTTACAGCAACTTGTGCTTTTTGGTGTTTCCAGTCTTTAGGAACTTTTAGGTATCTTGAAATGCATTCTATATAATATTGGCATTTTTATGAACAGATTATAGCTGTGTTAGGAAACTACATTGTTTGGAGTTATGCAACGAGCCTTACATGCTTTGATCCCTTTCTCAAAGCACAAACACAGTAAGGGCCTCAGTACACAAGGGTAGTGATCCAGGATGGACAGTAACAGGATCCTAAAATTTAATCTGCCATCATTGGCATCAGAATTTACACCTGAGAGCTCAAATGTTTGTCAGTTGTCCTTAACACTGGAAAAGATACACTTTTTATAACTGCAAGCAACAAATAAAGCTTTAAGCAAGTTTTTATATTTTTAAAGCAGTTTGTGTTGAATGTTGTGATATATGCTCATGTCTTGATTAGCCAAAACATTTAAACCACTAACAGGTGAACTGACTAACATTGATCATATTCTAATGCAACGTTCTGCTCAGAAACTTGGGGCCCTAGCATTCATGGAAATAGTACTTTTACATGTGCCACACAACCAAGCATTTTTTCAGACAAAGTGCACCCATAACAACGGGACACCTTCAGCAGGCTAATGTGACCCACCTGTGAAGGGGCACAGGTGGCACTCAGGAGGTAGAGCAGGTTGTCTACTAATTGGAAGGTCAGTGGTTGGATCCCTGGCTCCTCCAGTCTACATGCTAAAGTGTTCTTGGGCAAGACACTGAACCCCAAATTGCTCCTGATGGATCCATCAGAGTGTGAGTGTGTGATTGTTAAAAAGTGCTTAAGGCATGGAATAACTCGCTGTGTGTGTAAACAGATAAAATAAGTAAATACCAGTCCACCACCTCTGTTGACTTAGCCTCCAAGCCCCCAGATCCTGTCAAGTATTTGCGAGATCCACAGGAACAAGCCCTGGTCCACTGATGCTGTAGTCCGCAAAGACCCAAAGGAGCTGGCACAAATAAGGGACATTGTATTAAACAAATGCAGTTCTGTTTCCGAGACTCTTGCATTGAAGTTGAAAGTCTGCACTTCATTTACCTTTTAACTGTTTGATTTGAATGTCACTGAGGTGGTGTATGGAGGCAAAATTAGTAAATAAAAAAAGAGGTCATTGTTCCAAAACTTAGAGACCTCTCTACCTTAAAAATGGCACAATAATTTCAAATTAATCTTTTAAGATCAATTTTAAGATATAAGTCTTTTACAGTAAATCGGGTTGTTTTTGGATTTCCCTCTACAATGAAATCCAATTAACTTTGTTTCTTACGTGTAAACAACAAAGGTCTAAACTAAGCAGTTAAGAAGCCAATCAAAATCTTTAGACTCAATCAATAGTTCATTAACTTGTGCAGATAAAGAACAGATCTGACTCTGTTTTTGTCGTGCTGATTGTCAGTGATCAAGAAATCAATAGCCCACTCAGCAAATGAAATGGGGTGAAGCATAGCTTCATCATCTTTTGAAAAGCCTACTCGGGATGCCATTGTGAAGAGTTCTTTGCAAAAGATTAATGAACATCTCAGCTAATCAGAGATAGGAGTTCCCAGGTTTCAAAGAGACTGTTTGTCTTCCTTAGTTTTACTGATAAAAAAAAAAAAAAATCAAAACACATGTGACGCACACCCCAATCAACAGACGCGCTCTGCGGGTTCTGCGCAGATCTGCTTGATCTCATCTGCGCAACAAAAGAAAAACTGACTGACTGAATATTTTCATTTTAAGCACATGTCCTGTGTATTAAAAGACACCGGGATAAAACACTCCTGTGCGCAATGGCCTGCCACATTATATCTCTTACATCAGAAATTGTTACGCAGGTAAGACTAAAAATGAATTAATGGCTCCAATTGCGTCTAATTTTAAAGAATATTCTGAAGTTTACTGACTAGGATGAACTCTTAAATCTTAACGAGAGCTGCTGTGAAGCCACCATGCTGCCTGTAAGGAAACTGTACAAGTTGTGGTTCACTTTAAGAAGAATTTATTTATAAAATAATATTCATGAATAATTTGCCCCAAATTATAACACCTTCTCCCCCAACTCCACATCACGGTAATCACATCAGTCTATGTGAGCAGTAATCTGGTTATGCTGAGCGCGCATCCGTCCGCTGGGTATTTAGAGGAGGACACGTGGTCATATCCATGAGGTCTCTGTGCTACATGGTCTACATGGTCCCTTTGACATCCGCTCACAAAAAGCCATTGTATACTTGACCACTGAAATTTGATTCTTCTTCTTCTTTTTTTTTTTTTTTTTTAAAAAAACCAACTTGAAAGCAAACATTTTAACCACATAACCGCAAGTGGAGTCGCGTTTGGAGCAGTCGGATTGGAATCAGTCACAACAACAGAATACAGCGTATAAAGATATCAGATTTGAGAAATGTCATGTTCTCTTTCATCACATTCGGACATGTACGCTTAACACCTGATAGCCACACTGAGAGGATTTTGCCAGACTTGGAAGGACTGCCTGGCAGCTGCGCAAAAAGAGTTGGATTTGGGCTAAGCTCGTTTTTTTTTCTCTCTCTCTCTCTCTTGCTGCGGATAACTCCGGCCAGGGAGCTTTTGTTTCTTTAGGTACTGAATGGTTGGCACGGCCAGTTCAGCTGTTTCTTTAAACATATGGGAGTTGCAGGAGGACCGCGTTCTGGGAAAGCGTGAAACACAATCCTCCATTTTCAGTGACTCAGCGAGCCTGGTGCTCGACCAGATATTTCTGATTCATGGTTACAAGATGACAATGGCATCTGTCAAGCCCATTGAAAAGTATGTGTGACTACTGAGCCGGATCGTGAAGATTGATTGCATGTTTGGCTCGGTACCTGTCCATCTGAATCCCTACCTTGAGGCAACAGGTTACGCACCTGGCCTCCCTCAAATGCACTTATAGCGCACGGCTTTGACTTTCTTCTTCTCTCGGCGCTGCGCTTTTTACGCATGCCTCCCACCATGGTGGAGCATAACGGCTTGGATATTATGTGTTTGAACAAGTATTGCAACAGTTCCTCGTCGTCGTCCAGCTCCGAACAAGACAAGAAAGTTTTCTCCAAACTAAAACTCCGTTTGTCGGCGGACTACCCGAGGAAGAACGCAGAGATCCTGAGCGGGCAATACGGGGCCAATTTGCTGCTGATCGGGGCGGCGCTGATGCTTGCCATCGCGAACCGCGATTCCCCTGTCAAGGAAGAGCACCTGCTGTCCTTTGCTACCTGTCTCATGATCCTCCAGCTGATCTGGCTGATGTGGTACATCATGGTGCGGGAAAGGCAAAAGAACACGCAGACCGAGAAAGATGTCCACGCCACCACAAGCTGGATAAGAGGTGGGTTTGTGACATTACGCAAGTAATATCTACGCTGTTCTTTTCTTTTTGTGTGAAAATTAAAGTACTTTATGCACCTGGCCACCCAAAGCCACGGAGAAAGAACTAAAGGTTTGTTTCACAACTTCAAGAGAGCTTAAACATTGCTATATTTTGCCACAAAAATGTATTATCTTCTATTAGTGCACTTAATAACGCATCCTTTGTGTCTTTTTCATTCGTAGGTGGTTTGACTTTCCTAGCACTCCTCTCACTGATTATGGATGCCTTCCGAATTGGGTATTATGTTGGTTATCAGTCTTGTGTGTCACCAGTGCTAGGGGTATATCCTGTAATCCATGCAACTCACACCATAGCACAGGTAAGTTTACAGCCCCTGTTTTATTTCAATAAAGTGATAACATTTCAGCAGTATCTTTTTTTTTTCACGCACCACTTAAGATCTTAGAATAGTGTGCTCTTTGTTGTTGAGGCGAGTTTTGAGAATTGCTGCAACAGTATAATCCTATCATTGTCCATGTCATCTGAGTATAACGGCATATTTCAGTGGGAATCTTTTGGTTGAGGGACTTAAACAATTAAATATAATGGAATATAAGATTAGTATATATGATGTGCGTATTATGAAGTATATTTCTGAAGTTTAATAAAATCACCAAACTACATTTTGGATGTGGCTTTTTCAAGCTTTTTAAAATTCATTATATTTGTGTTTGGGTTTCATCTAGGTGCATTTTCTCTGGCTTCACATCAAGGATGTCATCAAGAGCTTTGAAATATTTGAGAGGTATTTCGATATACTATATTATAACTGAAGACTTTAGCCATTATCATTTTTGCATCTGTAAATCATTAAGAATAGTTTTTAAATCATGCATGCATGAAATACGCACAGCAATTCCTGATGCTTCCATTTTCCTTTAGTTGACTGGGTATAAGAGTTTCTACTGTTTATCTCCTCAGATTTGGCGTAATCCATGCAGTCTTTACCAACCTCCTCCTGTGGTGCATTGGCGTGATGTCAGAGTCTGAACACTTCTTGAACAAACATAAGAGAAGACTTGCTACCCTGGGTTACGAAAACATCACTATAGGTAAGGGCCTTTAGGTCGATTGCTGGCTTGTTCTTAGAAGAAAAGTACAATAGTCCACTTGAGATCTCACTTCAATGGGTGAAGGAAAAAGGAGAGCAAGGAGGGTTTGCAAGGGGACGGGAGGTTAGCTCGGCCGCCCATCGGGTCATGTTTGTGTCGAATGTCCCTCTATTAGGTTTCAGGAGACACACAGTGTTGCCCGTGCTGAGGCCACCTACCCAGCCCTTTCCCCACACTTCAGCCACCACCGCCCTCCTTGGCAACCCCCCACTTGACCTCAGACAGCTTTGTCCCCAGGCTGCTTAGTCCCAAGGGTGCTGCAATTACAGTAACTGATACATCTAAGCCTAGGGTTGGGGGGGGGGTTCAGCTGCTCCTCTTCATATCCGGCTGACTATGAGGCTGGCTGCACCCTGACTGCTGTTCATTTTAATTAAAGGCTGCACGACCACAGTAGTGATCTTTTTTATTTTTTTTTTTTGGGTGGGGGGGGTTGTTAAGATCTAGAGGGCAACAGCGAAACCCTAGGATGTGATGGTGGAATGTACAAGGAGTAAGTGTAAAAGTGCATTTAACAAGAATCAAATGTATTCTGCTGAGTGGCATTTCAAACTAATAGAACATGACTAATACATATTGACCACTCATTGGCTTTCTTTCACCGAAGTGATCAAAAATCATTGCAGTTTTCAAACTGAGCAAAAGGAGTGATCACAAAATAAATGTTGGTGAGTCATAAGATGATTAACAAAAGAAAAAATGAATGAAAACAAATCTGTTACAAGAGGTTATTAGTCTGTAATTAGTTTTTTATTGTAGTATAATTGTATAAGTAAAATAGCCTTATAGCAAAAAGATGTCAATCTTTGGCCAGTCTAATCTGCATTACAAAGACATTTTTTATGGGCATTACTGAAAGGAGGGGAAATAATAATAAGATATTACTAGTAAAAGTATAATTGGTCACAGTTTGCATCAAAGCCTTAAAAGAAATCATATTTTGTGGATAAAAATCTGCCCACAGCACTTCATTAATTTTGGTTTAGTCATTGCTCTTTCACCTGTACATACTATAATGACATATTTGATGTTCATTCTGTTTTTATCTACATTGTAAGGAACGCTTAAAGCAGAAATTCTTTTATGGACTATCTTCTCTCGTTTATCGTGGTGTGGTGTGTACATGAGTGTTATGTATATATTTTTGTTGTGGGGAT
>VUQH01005200.1:26147-45151 GCA_015106775.1 Etroplus canarensis | reverse complement strand
CACTCTTGCTGCTATCCTTCTGTCACAAAGCACCCCTGACACTCGTCTCCACCCACTCCACCCTGCCTGCACACTCTTCTTCACCTCTCTTGTGCTCTGTCCGTTGCTTTGGATGGTTGATCCCAAGTATTTAAACTCATCCACCTTTGCCACCTCTACTCCTTGCATCCTCACCGTTCCACCTGCCTCCCTCTCATTCACACACACAATAAGTCATATTTCTGTGCCTTATTATGATGTAATAGTATTTATTGGTTTGTGGAAGATTAATATTTACTAAAAGAAGCAGTTGATAAGACATGAGTGTTGTGCTAATATTAGTTGCTTTTTTAAAATTCTCTTTATTTTCTGACACATTTTTTAAATCCCTTGATGCATTCAGTATTTTCTGCACAAACAGCTTTGTTCTATTTCTGCTTTTATCACCACACTTCATCACTTCCCCCCATGATTCATGACTCTACAGATCACCCTAAACTGAGACAAAAGCTGCAATAAAAAGACTTCACAGTGAAATTCTTTTGTGACATCCAGGATGCACCAGACTGGTTAAACACTCTCCTGTACTCTGCTTAAGTGGAGACTGTAATTTGATAAACATGGGTTATTCAGACAGGAAATGAGGTCCCTGTAGTGCACTCAATATGAAGACTCAGCCAAACGTCGGTGATGCAGTAGCTCATTTGGCTCACGATTCACCACAGTTTACAGGTTATTGTAATGTGTAAAGTAAAGAAAGCGATAAGTTGTCTTGTCATTGATTGGCCGTCTTGCACAAACTAATGAGAATTAAACTCCACTGAGAAGTCAAGGAAGCTTGCGAAGTGTCATATCCAGGACAACAGCCCTAGTTCTTGACTGGCCCTTTACTAACCTAGAGTCACTATTGTGCCATAAATAAATCTAATCATACCATTTATGTATAGATGGCAGAGGGACACACATAAACACTCATTTTATGAACTTAACAATGCAGACCACCACTCTTTGGAGTAGCGATTCTTGTGAAAGTCCAAAGGTGACAAATGTTGCCTTGACTGATTTGGACTTAGGCTCATAAGGTGATCATTACATTCAAGTTTTACTAAAATCTGAGCAATTCTCTAGGAGGAATAGTAATTCTTGTGAAAATGGAAATGTGCCCATATAATAACAAATAAGACTCTGACCTTGAGCTTGAGCATACTTTGGGTAAGCACCCATTAGGTGACAGCACACTTAGGAGGAGCAGCGAATCTTATTAAAATGGAAAAGTTTCCTTAAATTGACAAATTTTACCATGAGCTTTAGAATTCATTAGGTGATCACTGTGTATGTTTCACTAAAATCTGACCAATCCCCTGGTAGGAGTAGTGATTCTTGTGAAAGTGGAAAAATGCCTGTTAAACTACACATATGACCATGGACACTTCACAGTGGTATTAAGTCATCGATCCTTTGGTCAGGTGAGCTAAAAACTAAGCTATGGAGCCAGAAATTGCTCGGAGCAGCTACTTTTTTTCACTTTAATGCCTGTTCTAGCTTGCATAGATTTACCACTATGTACAAAAGAAGTTAAACCTGCAATCCTGTTGAAATTTAATTGTACAAACTTAAGTTTAAGTGCATTAATTTGTTAGAATATTTAGCTGTCTCCCCCTGACTGTTTTCCTCATTAACCAGAGTCTCAGGAGATTCCCAAGGAAACCCAAACACCACCACGTGGCCAGCTGGAGGACAGACTGGGTTTCCTTTCGCCTCCGGCTCCAGCACAGACCCTGCTCTGCTTGCCTGAAAGTGACTCCTGCTGCCATCAGATCAGCCGAACGATAGTTAGCGTGAGAGTTTGATTGGCAGGTGAGCTCTAAGGGTCTTTAAACCGAGCCGGCCCCGAGTGTGGTACAGTAAGCGTTCGTCTTAAAATCATTAGCCCTTTGCAGTGTAGGCAAGATCACCATCACTATGGAGCTTCAGGCAAGGTCTAGCACGTCTACAAACTGTTTAATTATACTGTGGAAAAAGTTCTATTTATATGTAGTTTGCTACATATCTTTTTCCCTGTGCAATATGTACAACTGCTAATCTTCATTTCAAAATATGAACGTACATAAGAAAAGACCTGTTCATGCATTCACCCGGAGCTACTTTTCTTTATCTCCACACCCTCCACAAAGAGCTCCACTCTTATTACCCATGCATTACAGCCCATTTCGTGAAGCTTTAGCAATCTTACTTTTAGTTCATTCTTCTCCTAGCCTCAGTCGCTAGCTTCAACTCTTATGGAACAGAACATGCTGTTACATTACGGGCTCTATCAGCAGGCTACGCCTTATCATGTGACCGATATCGCTTCTCGTTTCAAAACATCAAGATGCTTCCATGTGAGGCTTCACAACAGCATTTTGTAAACTAATAGGACCTCATGCTACAGCTTTTACAGGATTCCATGCATTCAGGGGGAAAACTAAGTACGCCCCCGTGATCCCATACCTTGTGAAACACACTTTAGCTGCAATAATGTTTTCTGCATAACTTTTTCAGTCTGTCACATCGTTGTGTAGGAATTTTGGCCCACTCTTCTTTACAGTGTTGCTTCAGTCCATTGAGGTTTGCTGGCTTTGTTCAGATCTCTCAAAATCCCAGCACAGAATTTCACTGGGTTTGAGGTCTGGGCTTTGACTGGGCCATTGCAACACACAGATTATTTTTCAGCCATTCTGTTGTATATTTGCTCGTGTACTTGAGATCCTTGTCCTGCTGCATGACCCAGTTTCAGCCTCACATTAGGCTTGAGAATACTTTGGTATACAGAAGAGTTCATGGTCAGCTTAATGACTGCAAGGTGCCCGGGTCCTGTGACTGCAAAACAAGCCCAAATCATCACCCTGCCACCATCGTGTTTGACAGGTGACATGAGGCATTTGTCTGGCTGAACATTTCCACATTGGTCTGATCTATCCAGACGTCTCGCGGTTTGTTCAGAGGCAACTTTGCAAACCTAAGCTACGCTGCCATGTTCTTGTTGGAGAGAAGAGACGTTCTCCCGGCGACCCTTCCAAACAAGCCATACTTGTTCGTCTGAAGCCTGTAGAGTCTGAGATGCAGCTCTGGGGTTTTAGTAATTTCTCTGAGCATTGCATGGTCTGACCTTTGGTGAATTTGCTGTCATGTCCACTCCTGCGAGGACTGGCAAATGTCATGAATGTGAATAATCTTTCTCATTGTAGAAGGATGGACTTCAAATTGCCTGGAAATTGCCTTGTCGTCCTTCCCAGGTTGATGGGCAGCAACAGATGATGTCTTTTCCTTCTGGCATTGCATTAACCCACATCTGACTGCTCCAAACAAGCAAACTGCCAAAAACTTGTGCTTTTACAGAGGTGGTCACACTGGCTGATGAGCAGTTAATCAAGTGCATTTGAGGGTAAGTCGCACGTTGCCACTACTTACCCTTCCATAGGTGCAGTAAGAGTGCACTTAGTTGAAACTTTTCTCACATGACTGACCAGCCATCTTTTATATACAGTTTATAGTGTCTGTCTGTGTTTATTCCACTGTTCTATGTCACAGTTCACCAAAAAAGAAAAATAAAAAGGTAAAAATAAGTAGCTTCGGCTGCTGCCGTGCACTCTCTCCAAAGGGTTGCCACGGCGGATAAATCCGCATCAGTAATTTGGCAGAGGTTTTACACCGGATGCCCTTCCTGATGCAAACCCTCCATGGTGAGAGGGACTTGTGTCCCTGCCTGAAATCAAACCACTAAAACTATGAAAATATGCGAACATCCACTAAAGCACCAAATGTGGATAAATCCACTGAAATAGCCCTCGGGAAAGCCCTACTTACTCTTTATTGCTATTTGTTAAAATGTGCAGAACAGTGCCTGGTTGTTTAAGGAAATTACTCAACCTTTTCAGAGATGCGTGCTTCAGGCTGAGAGACGCAGACAGAATAAGTGCCTTTTTACAACTGAAAGTCTTAACCAGGCTTGTAATTGTATTTTCTATGCACTGGGTTTGGTTTCACACAGCAGCTGTGCGAGGACAATGCAACATTTATTGCCATTAGACCATATTTCAAGTAAAATCATATCTGCCCATGTACTAATGTTACTGATAACCTGCCATAATACTGTAGTCTATGGCTGGTCTGAAAATCTGAACCATGCAAAATCAGAACTGAACCTGTTTTATTTTGAGGCGCACCGAGATAAACTAAAAAAAAAAAAAAAAAAAAAAATCAGGTTTCTTACCTGTAATTTTGATTTGAGTCAAGCTGAAAAGTGTAAAAGTCTGGATCAAATGATTTAGGTGTAAAAGGGAAAGAAAAAAATAAATACACTGACACCAGAAAGGACAGTATAAGAGGAAGTTGATGGTCTGTAACAGGCGATGATACCTATAAAGCTCCCCGGTGTGACAAATGTGTTTTTCTGAACTCAGCTGTTTTTAAGAGAGGGAGAAAAAAAACTGCACAGCATCCTTTAAGAGGCTCTTGGGAATCGAGCTTGAAGGGCTGGAGATAGAGTGAACTAACAGGGCACTTAGCTGCTATCTGTGGCTAAACAGGGCTCCTCCTGGATCTTATTCTCAGCAGAGTGCTGCACGAGGATGTCTGAAGGGAGCTCATCCTCTAAGTGGTTTAGATCTCTCCAGACGTGACAAGGCTTCTCTTAAACAGAGTCCTGGTCGGGGTCTGTGTTGCAGACGCGCACGCTTGGACACACATGCGATTCGGGCTGAGTAAATGGAGAAGAGGAAGCAGACGGAGGGAGGCGGGCTGCCAAATGGACAGGAATAATACTCTCAGTTGGTAAAGTTCACTCCTCCGGTTTCATGCTGCTCCTCCTCGTACTTCAGTTGTTATATAGTTAATGACAGCGAGTGATACTCTGTTGCGCTGGCAGCGGGCCCAGGTCAACACCAGGTTTAATTTGACAAAGTGTGCTAAATGATTGATCGAGACACAAGTCATATCGTGAAATCAAGCGCAGTCATAACCCTGTAGTCAGGGTCGACCTACACCTGTGATTGTGCATTCACACATGCTTGCCAGCCGTGGCTCCCCTTTCAGGTGGGCCTCATTACAGCTTATTGTGTTCCCCCCTCGAGAACAAGGCTTGTAAATGATCGCAATTAATAAAGTGAGTCCTTTTCAGGACACTGAATGCCACAGAATGTGTTTGACTACTTCAGAACTTCTCCACAGTGCTATTTAGTGACAGGAGAAAGTGTGCCCAACTTTAACTTTGAGTATGATTTCTCCTGATGAGCGTTAGTTCCTGCCTGCAGTGATAGAATGGAAGCTTGTGGAAGGCTGTGACTAGTTTCAAGATTTTGGTTCTGCATCACATACATGGGATGCATGCATTGGACACCTCACCTAGGAGGCCCCCAGGGGGCTTCCTGGTCAGGTGCCCGAACTGCCTCAGCTGGCTCCTTTCAACTATTACTCTGAGCCCCTCCCAAATAACAGAGTTCCTCACTGCCTCTAAGGGAGAGCCTAGGCGCCCTTTGGATTAAACTCACTGGGTTTGAACTAATAAATGTAGAACAAATGGTCGTCAACTTTCAGTCCTGTCAAAAATGGAGACTATAAATACGATAATAATAATAGAGCTGGAAATTAGTATATATATTATAGATTTTCTGTAATGTCCAACACTGAAATATGTCCTTTTGTGACGCCACTCTTCATTGCATGGCTGGTTAGCTGAAATGGCACGTAACCTGGTCTGATTGGCAGACAGGAGAGGATGCAAATTCAAGCAAGAGAAACAACCAAAACCAAAATCTGAGGCCTGTACTAGGAAGCCAGGTTTGCCCATATCCAAATAACTAAAGGTTAACTCTGGATTTTCAATACTGCGAAGGCGGTTCACTTCTTATCAATCAATCTCAGTCAGTCTTTACGGTATTTTTTGAGCAATGTGCCCATCAGAGTGCTTAACAGAGCAATTAAAGGGCAAAAAGTAAAACAAATATCAAAATTTAGAGAAAAAATATAATAAAAATAACAACACATCTGAAACCAATTTCCCTGCTTCCTTGTATTCTCCCCAAGGGGTCACCACAGTGGATTTATCTAGATTGGTAATTTGGGAGAGGTTTTATGTCAGATGCCCTTCCTGATGCAGCCCTCCATGGTGAGAGGTGCTTGTGTTCCCACCTGGAATCAAACCAGGGGCCTTTTGCTCGTGAGGCAAATGTGTAAACCCCTGCACTATGGGGACATTAATTTACAGATAATGATAAAATAGCAACAAAGTCAACAAAGTAAAAAGGCAAATCAGAAGAAGGGTTTAAAAATATGTAAAAGACAAGCACAATAAAACAAGTCGTTTTAGTGAGCTACTTACACGCTCGATCAAAAAAGTATGTTTTAAGCCTGGTCTTAAAAACAGAGAGGCTGTCAGCACTTCAAACCGAGACTGGTAACTGGTTTCACAGGAGAGGAGCCAGAAAACTAAAAGCTCAGTTATTTTTGTGTTCAAGAGTAGGAGCTCATCAAGGCCTTAAGGTCAACAAAACAAGTCTGCAAATTCACTAAGTGATTGGTTTCATTAGGCTTCAGAGACAAATAAAGCTGGGTGTCATCAGCATAACAATGAAAGCGTATATCATGTTTTCTAATAATGCTGCCCAGAGGAAGCATATACAGAGTGAACAAAATAGGTCCAAGTCCAGAACCCTGTGGAATACCATAACAAACTCTGGCATGTGCAGAGGACATATTTACATGTACATACTGAAATCTATCAGGCAAATATGACTTAAACCAGTCAAAAGCAGTACCCTCGATCCCTATAAAATCTTTCAGTCGTTGCAATAAGATTTTGTGGTCAGTGGTGTCAAATGTAGCACTTAAATTTAACAGGACCAGTACAGAGTCAGAAGCAGTTTCAGTACTGTGGTGGACATAAAAAGAAGATTTGATATAGGTCTGGTGTTAGCTAAAACATCAGGATCAAGAGTGGGCTAGCCAGATGACAGAGACAGGTTTATTAGATTAAGAACAGAGGTGTTGATAAGGGGAAAACATTTTTAAAAAGTCTAGTTGGGATGGGGTCCAAGAGATATGTATACATTTTAGAGGCCTTGATTATTGACACTAACTCAGGCAGATGGGAGAAAAACAGTCTAAATATGATTGTAAATTCAGCCTTTCACGTCATCAGAACTTGTAGCATCAAACATTAATGTTGCAGTATATGAGACAGACAGTTCAAAATCCAAAGACCATGGAGCTATGACAGTGTATCAATTAGACTAAAATGAAATAGGAAAAAAAAACATTCCTGATTGAAGAATGAGGGAAAAAAAAAAAAATCAGTTCTCTTAAGGGCGGACTCAACCTCATGACCTCCTACTCTGAGGACTCGCGTTCAGCCTGCAGAGCCAATTAACTTCTCGCTCTGAAAGCGTCCGTGGTGTTATAATGCTGTCATCGGGGACAGAGAAGTCTTAACAGTCCAGCATCTGACATGTTCAGTTCACCATGCAGCAACTGAGAGACTATTTAAATGTATATAACCTTGAATTGCTTAAAACTGCTGTTTATTTATGCATTTTCTTAGACATGTGGGTAAGGCTACTCTAAGGTCATTCATAGCTTACTTTTTAGTATATTTAATCGTAAATATTGCTGTAATTTACTGTGCATTTGCGTGCAGGACTTGCATACATTACTTAGCATTGCTGTTTTCCTTTTTTCTGGCCTTTTTCACACAGAAATGTGTTTTAGTGACTCATTTGATTGTGATACTGTGTGCTGACTCGTCAATAAAAGGGGGTTTATTTGGTGATTTTATTTCAGTTAATATCTAACATTGCTTAGAGCAGCTCAAACTGAACTTGTGGAGCTCAAACACAAAAATAATCATCCTGATGTTTTATTTTCCACTATATATGATAAGTGTGTTTAAATAGTATCACCAACAGAGGGCAATATAGACTTAATAGTTTTTTCAGGGAAAAGGCCCTTTTTATATAGTGTTGTATTGTATAATTTTCTCTAATAAACCTCGTTAGAAGCCAAAAATGATATTCAAAGCAAAATTTATCTTTAACAAATGCAACATCTGCGTTCCTGCTAAGTTGTAGTGTGTTTTCTAAGCCTTCCTGTCTGCTGGTACAAAGCGCGGGGCTCTGAGTCATACACACATTACTCTTCAGATAGCTCTTTAAAGGTTGATGTGATTTCATCACACATTACCGCTTCAAGCTGAAATTAAATTTAAGTAATTTAAAAATTATCTCCCCAAGATACTCCTTACCAACACCTAACTTAGACTGGGAGGCTTCTAATGAGGCCAGCTGCTTTTGGAGGTGCCTTATAGGAGAAACTGAATCCTCTCGGCCCTGTAGCCGTCTTTGTTTATAGGACGCTTCTATAGTTTCTCTTGCCCTCGATATGCAGCTGCAGGCTCCTGTTACACTGATGAAGCGCACCTATGGCTCCACACCGTCAGCTGCCGACAGCTCTAATGAGTTGATTTTAATTATAACTTGAGTGAGTTAAGAGAAGGAAAAAATGCTAGTCTTTTTTGGCGCCAAGAATCAGTTGTTGTATTTACTTAGAAATCGGACAAACAAACCAACATTTGACCAGGTGTTAGCTACGGTTTCCACAGGACTCTGTGACATCATGAAGAACCAAGCACACTTCATGCTCGTAGAACCACCTTTAGCAGCATTATGGAAGTAATCGTGTTCTGTGTTTATCCGTCTCTCACACCGTGGAGGACTTTGGTCCCGTCCTGTTTAAAACACAGCTTCAGTTCACTGAGGTTTGTGAGGTTCAGCTCTCTTGAGGTCCCGCCGCAGCGTTTCAATCAGGCTGAGGTCCGGACTGATTCCTTTCAGCGATTCTGTCACAGATTTGCTGCGATGCTTGGGATCACGGTGCTGCTGCATCGCTAAATTTCAGCCAAGCCTGAGTTGCCGGGTAAATGGCCTCACATCTCCGCTTCGGCCTTGTCTTTCTGACGTTGTTCAGAAGTCTCGCGGTTTGTTCAGACGCAACTTTGCAAGCGGAAAATCTGCTGCCATGTTCTTTCCAGAGACAAGCAGCCTTTTTCTGACAACTCTTCCAAACAAGCCATACTTGTTGAGTCATTTTTTAAAATTTACTGCCGTGAACTTTCACATTTATCTGTGATGTAGCTCTTGTTTTGTACAGTCCTACCTGAATTTACTGGAATGTCCACTCCTGGGAAGATTGTGGCTTTGCGTTAACACACACCTGAATGCTCCAAACCCGTAAACTGTCAAAAACCTCTGCTTTCATAATGTGATCATTTGCTCAAGTGCAGTTGATTAGAAGAAAAGCTAAATTTAGTTTTTCACAAAACTGCATGGATATAACCGCGCAATTTTAAAAGAATTTAAAACCAGCTAAAGGCTAAAAAGGTGACTGGGAGTGTCATTTGAATACAGAAGAATTTTAATGCAGGTTAACTGCAGTCTCCTGTTTAATACAGCACTACAGTAACCTCACAAGTTTAATTACCTCGAGCAACAACCTTGGACAAACACGAGACATCAGTGTTTCCATGCTTTTAGCAGGACTCATCATTTGCATCACGTCGAATATATGAAAACACGAAAACTAACTTTCCCATAAAACGTTCATCTTTAAAGGAAATGACTGAACCTGTACGGAAAATAGCTTCAGTTCAGTGTAGTCACTGATTCTCTGAATCTCTGAAATTCTACTGCTGGGCTGGAAAATATTCTTACTTGGTAGCTGAGAGCACCTTCTCTCTCGTATTTTCCACAAGCGTTTGCCGTAGCAGACGGACGCCAGATGCAACCTCCATGGTGAGAGGGGCTTGTGTCCCCGCCTGGAATTGAAACAGGGAGCTTTTGCTTGTGTGTAAACCACGACACCACAGGGGGCAGTGAGAACTTGGGGAGGAGTCCACACCCTGTGGATGGTGTCAGTTTGAAACTTCCAGCAGAAAAGAAATGTTTGATCATGGGGTAAAGTTATGAATCATGAGTACTGAATGTTCTGATTTGCACAGTGCGACTAATTCTTGGGTGCACTAAGCCAAGGAATCCCATTCATGTGGGCCCGGTGTATCGAGATTTACATACCAATCAATGCCCGTGTGAAAATGCAATAAAAAGTCATACCCACATTTTGTGGCAATAAATAAATGTATATCTGGGACCTTTTAATATTCACAAGCACCGGTCAGAATTTAATCAAACTTACACGCAATGATCACCCAATGGGTCTTCACCAAAGCTGCACTCAAGGTCCAGGTTGTCATGGTCCCCCTGTACCTCCATGTTCATACATGCCTTTTCTTTTTTACTCTCCTGCTTATCTCTCCATCTGTCTCTCCTCCGTCTGGGGGTTGGGATAACTAACGCCATCTGTTTAGTCCTCAGGTGTGTGGGCGTGTCTAGGGCAGAGTGTGACTGCTCACCTGTTTCAGATCCATTGTTAGCGGGATACTTATGCCAAGCTGTTCCTTACCGGGTCTCTCTCTCTCTGCTACATCCTCAGCACTCCCACCGAGATGCTCACCCCAAGCTCTGAGGACTCTTCTGCCTGACCCACTCTCACTACGGTGTCTGGATCCTTGGACTACCTGGACTCTGGACCAAGCCTGAGGATATTTCCTGCCCGGCATTATTCCCCAAGTGACTGTGATTGGCTTTTCCCTTGACAAACTGTTAATTAAACGTCTTAACCTTTTACTCCAGAGTCTGTCTGCTGTGATCCCGCGCCACAACTAAACCCTGACGGATGTCATATTTGTCCCTTTTTGGGCACGCTTCCATTTTCACGAGAATTTCTACTCCTAAGAGTACTGATGTGGATTGTGATGCTCATAAATGTGTGTCCCTCTGCCATCTGTACATGAACGCCATCATTAGGGTTATTTATGGCATAATAATGTCTTTTTACAGGTGGCTTTGTCTTTGGGGCAGGTTTCGATCCCTGCCTCCTCCAGTCTACATGCCTACGTGTCCTTGAGCAAGACACTGAACCCCAAATTGCTCCTGATGCATCCACTGGAGTGTGAATGTGTGCATGATCGTTACAACACGCTTAAAGGCATAGAATAAAGTGCTATATGGATGTGTGAATGAGGCTTTTAGTAAAAAGCCCCTCTTACCATAGAGGGTTGCGTCAAGAAGGGCATCCGGCGTAAAACCTCTACCAAATACCCCTTGGGGAGGATACAAAGGAACAGCCAAAGGTACATTTAGGGCCAATCAAGAAGTAGGGCTGTGGCGTAAGGTCCTGGATGGTAAAAAGAGGGCAGTAACCTGGTTTGCCATCACTATCGGTGTAACTTTCCATTTTCATGAGTGCAAAACTTTAAGCACAGTTCACAACACTCCATTTTCACTCGTCTTTTATTCACTGTTGCTGTCATTCTGAGGGTTTTTGATGGTACTTTTTTCCGGATGGTACCCCCACTTCTAACAGAGATACCATAGCTCTGCCACACACGTGGCATACCCCTTGCATCCTCTTAGGTGGTGATGATGGTGACCTTACTGGTCATGGTGGTCCTATTGGTTGACTCCCGCTTCAGGGAGGGTGTGGTTATACCAACACCAGTAAACCAGTTGCTTCAGTAAATTTTTAGTCTCCCCATCTTAGGAAGTGTGAAACATGCAGGTGTTCCACGTGGCACTCAAGCAGCATGGACGCAACTGAAGGACAGTCCACCTCACCTCATTCTTTGGGTAATGCAGAGGTCACAGCTCCCTTTTTTTTTAATTTTTTACATTTTAATGAGACACTCAGTGGCCATACCATAAATATCCCTACTGATTAAAGCTGTATTCTATATTTAGCCCTTGATACTGTCAGTTAGCTGGCAGGCAGTTTTATTATCCTGGAAAATGATCGTCAGTGAGCGATCGCTCACCCAGTACAGCATGTCAATAAGCTAAATGTAGGAGCTTTTTGCAGTCATCACTCAATGTCATTATCCATAAATCAATTAGGAGATTAACCAGTGGGCAACTTCACCTTGTATGAAATCATTTTTTTTTTTTTTTAAATAATTGTCCTGTCAGGATATGAGGCAGAGTCAGCGATCATGTGGTGTGAGGACATGTGTAATTTGTGTTGGGACATTAAAGTTTGGGTAATGCAAACATTTCAGACAACCTTAGTGAACTCACATGTCAGCAGCAAAACAAACACAAATTTATCTGTTTTAGTTTGGACTGCAGAGGGCAACGTGTCGACTCCCAAAGCTTGTGGTGGGCAAATTGATGGAGTCGATTCCAGCGCACGTACGCTTGCAGTCCTGTCGTGTCTAATCCGAAGTGATGTGTTGATCACAGTGTTTTTAATGCACCAGGTAGTGCCGCCTGTCCTCTGAGAGCCAGTCACTGGAGCAAATGTATTCATGAGCAAATGAATAGCATCGCCTGGCAACTTCTCACTGTTTGATCAGCCAAGAGCCATATTTCCTTTGAAACTCGCCAGCCCTGGTCTGGCGGCAGGACGAACCACAGGCTTCGTAGCAAGAGTAGAAAACTTGCCAAGTGAAGGACAGAGATTCATATAAAAATCACTTTAAGCTGGAAAAAAATGCATTTCTTGCACAAAATTTAATGTGGATGTTGCAAACTGCATGTGCTGAAATGTCTGAAATGCTTAAAGCTCAAGTTGAAGCGACGTAAAAATGTTTACCTCCCAAAGAGTAGAATGAGCGGAATGGGAAGCTGAAGGAAGCAGAAACAGCTGAAATCAGAAACTGTTGAAAAAGACATTTCCGTTAATGTGCCGCCATGTGGTTGGCCAATCAGAAGTTTGCATTAACGTGCAGGTGTACCAACTGTAACAAGTGTCCCTAATAAAGTGGCCTGTGAGCGTTAATGTGTGAAACCACAGTTTAAAGAGAGCCTCCATGTCTATTTTGGCTCGAGAGAGAGGAGAGTGAATGGGTGAGGTGTTGGGGGGCGCGGTACTCATGAATCTTTGAATCTTGCAATCTGAAAGTTCATTTTGTGAAAGGGCACAAAAATGCCTAGGTTTGATGTGTGGGTAGTGAAAAGGTCATAGGAGTGGAAGGAGCTTAAGCCGAAAAAAATCCGAAAAATCAAAAATGCTGAAAAGCGAGAGCGGGTGACATCGGTGTGTGACAGGGCCCCCCAGTGGCTCTTCTTTGAACTGCCTCCAGGGGGTCCAAAATGCTGTTGCAAGGCGGCTCAGCAAATCTCGTGGAAGGTTGCATGTCACACCAGGCCTTATGCCCTTGCACTGGCTCCCAGTAAAATTCAGTTTAAAATTTTTGTTATTGTGCATAGAGCACTGCGTGGTCAGACACCTTCTAATATCAGAGAACTTTTGAAGTCTTCTGATCAGGCTCTCCTCATTCTAGACTCAAAACTAAATGGGGCTGTGCCTTCGTAGCCACAGTATTGCTCCTAAACCTTGGGACTGTCTGTTATTGGAATGGAGAACTGCTGAGTCCACTGACATTTTTTAAAAAGCAGCCACAGGGGCCCACAAAGGAAGTGTACTCCTAGTGCCGAAGACTGAGGAGGAGGAGAGGGGAGAAGGAGTGTTAGGAGGGTGGAGGTGAGAGTGGGGACTTTAAATGTAGGGACTATGACTGGTAAAGGGAGAGAGCTGCTGATATGATGGAGAGAAGGAAGGTAGATATATTGTGTGTGCAAGAGACCAGGTGGAGGGGAAGCAAGGCCAGGAGCTTTGGAGGTGGACTCAATCTGTTCTATAATGGTGTAGATGGGAAGAGAAATGGAGTAGGGAGTCTTCTGGAGGTGAAGAGAGTCTGAGATGGTTTGGACATGTGCAGAGGAGGGATAGTGGACATATCGGACAAAGGACGTTGAGGATGGAGCTGCCAGGCAGGAGGAGAAGAGGAAGACCACAGAGAAGGTTGATGGACGTAGTGAAGGAGGACGTGCAGAGGGCTGGTGTGAGGGAAGAGGATGCAGGGATAGGGTGAGATGGAGGCAGATGATCTGCTGTGGCGACCCCTAACGGGAGCAGCTGAAAGAAGAAGAAGAAGAAGAAGTTGAAGACTCATCTGTCTTCATTTAACCTATTTATTTCTGCTTTTATCCAGCTTTTATTTATTGTCTTTTGTAATCCTTTTAATCTATTTTGCGAAGCACCTTGTGACGTCTTCCTTGAACAGTGTCGTATAAATAAACTTAATTATTTGCTCACTGCTCACACACCTGAATGTACCCGACCAGCAAGCTGCCAAAACATCTGCTTTTTGCAGAGGTGCTCACTCTGGCTGATGATCAGTTAATCAAGAGCATTGATTAGTCGCACCTGGCTGTGACTTTCCCTCTGTGGAAGCAGTTAGGGCGTATAGACACAGAGTCATGACTCTGTGTCTATAGAAGCGTGTGTTTGCATGGAGATTTGCCTGCCTGTGCACGCTGCCCACGTGCCCACACCGACCACACAGGTAACAGCCCTGAAACCCTTCTCTTCCTCCCGCGCGCGGCTTGGCTTCTTCCCTGGGGAATCTGATTCCTGCCGGCCATGAAAGCCTTGTCAGCGCAGGAAGCACGATGGGAAATCCAGCAGAGCAGTATCCGCCTTTATAGTTACGCTCGGACCGTGGAATTTACTGAAGCTTATTTCAGCCGACTCCGGCGGCCTCGAGGAGGCGCCCGGTGTCAGGTGACAGGAGAAAGGGGGAGGGGGGAGGAAGCGCGAGGAAAACGAGAGAAATCAAGGCATGCTTATTGGAGGAAAATGCTGCTGGAAGTGACAGAGGTGAAGAAGTTTGCTCGTGTGCCCGCTCCGTGCACGCACTGCGCAGAGTTTCAGGCGCTGAGCAGCGCCAAGGATGATCCATCCTGCGATAGGGATAGGACAAGTTGCCACGGCAACCCTACCTCCTGATCCCTCAGACCGGCTGGAGCTGGCAGAGACTGAGAGCAAGCGAGAGTCAGACCGGAGGAGGGGAGGAGGTGGGGTGGCTCCAGGCCGGCTGAAATGCTGCCAGAGGTTTTGACAGCAGCAGCGAGAGGGATGGAGTCATCATGTAGGAACCTCCAGAGGGATAACCTCCTAATGGTTGGGCCATCTGAACCCTTCATGCACTGACAAGACTGACAGCACACGCATGAAGGGGCTCGCACACACGTTTACCGAACGTTCAAATTCCAGATTGAAAAAAAACACACACACACACACACACACACACACACACCACACACACCAGTCGGGATGAGGAACGCCCGTGATGTTAGAAGTTCTCGAGTGCTGCCGCACATTTGCGTTATCGACGCTGCAGCAGTACTGAGAGTTTTGCATTCGGAGCAGAAATCAGTTTTAAACACCACTGCATGGAAAAAACCAGCAGGCGCCTGCAACACAGGCAGCTTTAGCTTTAGGGAAGGGTTTGCTCTGACACATCCAGCAGGGAAGCACTCTCTGTTATTTCAGCCTCCTCGGCTGCTGAGTGCTTCATTGTGAGAATAAGAACCTGCGCGTTCGCTTCCATCCGTCCATTTCTCTACCGCAGAGACAGATTATTCACACCTGTAGACATTTTAGGATCATCAGTGAACCCAGGATCCTGTTTTTAAACTGTAGGAGGAAGCCCGCACAGGCAGAGGGAGAACATGTAGCTCCCCAAAATCCTGCAGCCGTCATGGGAACCGCTCTCTCTCTCTCTCTCCCTCTTTTTCTCCGTCTGGTGTGGGTTGGGCGTTAACTTTGCGCTTGAGTCTCCAGGTGTGGCCGTGGCTGAGGCGGAGTCGTGGATTTCTTCTTCACCCCTCTCTTATCTACCCCATGCATTTATATACCATTGCTGCTTGCAGGTGTACTCCTCTCTTCCTCAAGAGGGCAGATGGCTGCCCCTCCCTGAGCCTGGCTCAGTCGAAAGTCTCTTCCTGTTAGCAGGGAGTTCTTTCTCCCCACCATCGCCAGGTGCTTGCTTATAAGGGATTGTCTGATTGTTGTTTTATTTTCTTTAATATTGTGGGGTCTTGAGCCTTGTGGTGACTTTTGCTGTGTAAGGCTGTAAATTCCAGCCCCAGCCAGATGGCAGGTTCAAACTCCCACTTTTAGTCTGTGTCTAAATGTGGTCCTCTGACCAGCAAGCACATTGTGCAACCTGGAGACTTTGTCCACAGTGGAGTTTAGACACATCTTCCACTCCACAAGTGACTTAAACTCTTTCTATTCGCCAGCATGGCTAATGGGGGGGGGGATTAGTCAGTCTATGGGAAAATAAATGTGCAACTCACTTGATGTATGACCTCAGAAAAACACTTTGATGAGTTTATGGTTTCAATTGCTAGTTTCTATTAGGTTCCCTATAGTACAAGATACATTTTTCTCAGTAAGATCCATCACTCATTAGTGTCATCTGGCTTCAAACCAGAACGTCAGTGACGTGGTAGTTCACCCACCTCATGATCCATCAGAATTCACAGGTTATTGCAACGCGCCGTTGGTTGACCTTGTTGCCCAAACTAATGAGAATTAAAATCCACTGAGAAGTCAAGGAGGTTCAAAGACAGTCATATCTCATTCACCACCCAACAGAAGTGCTTGAGTTAAAGAGTATTATGACTGCACCATCAGTAGCAACCATTGCCATGCAAGGCATGAAAATATGTGAATGCATTAGCATGCCACAGAATTGACTGTATTACTGATTTTGGCGTCATGCTCCATGTCTTCCTAATGTGGGAGTCGACCAATAGGACCACTCACTCTGTGTTCATGATCATCACAAGCTAACAGGAAATGAGTGGGACGCAACATGTGTGGCACGGTGATATCTGAAGTTGCCGCAGTGCTATTAGCAGTAGGTGAACCATTTAAACGAAGAGAACCAGTGAAAATCTGCCATGATAAGAATAGCAACTAGATGTCATTTAGTGACAGCAGAATGTTGCAACTTGACCTTCTAGTTTATCACATGTAAAAACCGGGCATTACGCTGATCAGGTTGGTGAACCTGATGCTATGCTCTGGTGCTTAACCAGCCCTAGCTTAAGACATTATTAGGCCATAAATAAACCGTAATGACAGCATTTCTGCATGGACAGCAGGGGGCACACGCAAACACTCATTTTATGAACATTACAGTCCAGACCAAAAACTCTCAGGAGTAGCGATTCTTGTGAATTGCAGACAGACGGACAACGGACACCTTGCCACGGCATTAGCTCATCAGCTAAAAACCGAGATGGTAACGGCAAAGATGGCTTCAAAATGGGATTTCACAAATCAGCGGTCGACGTCACGCTGGCTACATCCATCTTTTATATACAGTCTGTGGCTCTGGTGAGCTGAGAACAAGTGGAGAGTGAGTGGAGAGTGAGTTCTCTGTCCTCTGTGGGTTTGTCACTACAAACAGTTACTTTAAGACTACACACACTAGTGCAGCACAGACTAATGAGAGCAGTTTTAAACCTAAATGTTTAATGAGGTTTTGTATTATATTTGTGGACTTTTGGAACTTACAAATCTGTCAGAGCTGCAGGTACTTAACCAGGTTTTCAGACGCAAATCTGTCCCACATGACCCAGAGCAAAAGACAGTGGGGACAGCGCGACAGTGAATGGTTGTGAACCTGGCGGCTGCTGGTGTGGCGCTGGCTCGATACCTGCCCGCGGAGGCTGGAGGCACCCCACACCGCCGAGGCACCAAATCCCCACTGTGCTCCTTGGCGCCCGCAATGGTGCGTGTGCATCTATATCACTCGACTGTATGCTAAGTGTGTGTGTATATACCTACAAAAAGAGTGTGTTGAGATCAAGCTGTAATTTCCCTGTTAGGGGATTAACAAAGTATATCTTCTTGAAAAACAAGCCACCCACCATCAGTAGAAAGTTATGAGTAATTTCTCAACAAATGACTATTTTTTAAGTAATGTAGCCACGTTCAAGCAGTATGAGAGGGGTAAATTTGAACAATCCTCTTTGCTCCCTTCAGATAATCAGAGAAATACAAGGATTACCCGGATAGTAAGTAACTTATCAGGTATACAGAGTCTAAAAATACCTCAGCCTCTGTGTGCTCTGTCAACATTAATCACAAAACATCATGCTGCTGGTCTAATCTTGTCTCTGTGGCATATGTATTGTACTGAGCTGCAAAATTATGTTCATTTTCATCTTCCAGGCACAGTAAGTCACAAACTGTAGACAGCTAAATATCCTCCATCTGTCTGTAACACTCCTTTACATCTCACTTTTAAGAAAAACAGTTTCCGAGCTGGAAATAAATGAACTAATATTGTTCTCAGCAACGAGCACAAACCGGAGCCAGGGTAAAATTGCTGCATAATTTCCCATTTCTGACTATTATTCTTGTTCGGTTTTACTGAAGGTAGGATATATTTAAAACTGAAGTAGTCCTGCTGCCAAGTGAGTGATATTTTTATGACTTTGTTCCAATATCACTTCTCAGATTCAAACACCAACTCACCAGTGTTGCCAGAAAGATGACTAATGTGACTTGTTTGTGATTCTGCAGCTGGGAAGCATCCAGCTGCTCACGTAAATGGACGCAAATTGTCACCGTCTGTATCAGCGATCGTGGCTTCGTTTAATTGCACCCATAGGTGTTGAGTAAGTGCCGATCTCAGGTGTTTACATGTTGAGCTGTGCGTGAGGACAAGGCGACGCTGGCGTCTGGCTCTTCAGTCATAATTTCACAAATGAGAGAGAATTTCACTGAGGACTCCTGGCAGGAGTCAGCGCAGGGCAACGAAATTCTGAAAGCAGCAACAAGACTGCCATGCTCATGGGTTTGGCTGTAGGATCTGGCACAAGGAGCTGATCCGAGACTTGGCTTGGGATTTCTGTTAATGAAGGACTGGGGAAAAAAGTTTTCATTTCATGAACTGAATTATTATTTATTTTGAAGGAGCTGGCTAGGCTGTCACAGTGTCCCTGCAGTGTAGTGGTTTGCATATTCCCCTTAGAAGCAAACGATCCCGGGTTCGATGTAGTGAAGGAGGACGTGCAGAGGGTTGGTGTGAGGGAAGAGGATGCAAGGGATAGGGTGAGATGGAGGCGACCCCTAAT
>VUQH01005199.1:10292-23151 GCA_015106775.1 Etroplus canarensis | reverse complement strand
GAATGACCAGGTTATTCCATCAATGGATTTTTTCTTCCCTGATGGCACGGGCATATTCCAAGATGACAATGCCAGGAGTCATCGGGCTCAAATTGTGAAGGAGTGGTTCAGGGAGCATGAGACATCATTTTCACACATGTATTGGCCACCACAGAGTCCAGACCTTAACCCCATTGAGAATCTTTGGGATGTGCTGGAGAAGGCTTTGCGCAGCGGTCAGACTCTACCATCATCAGTGCAAGATCTTGGTAAAAAATTAATGCAACACTGGATGGAAATAAATCTTGTGACATTGCAGAAGCTTATCGAAACAATGCCACAGCGAATGCGTGCCGTAATCAAAGCTAAAGGCGGTCCAACGAAATATTAGAGTGTGTGACCTTTTTTTTTGGTGCCGACTTTTTTTTTGACCGAGCAGTGTATTTTAAACCTAAATCTCAGAAAGTATCAGTGTCACATTTAACTGTAAACCCTCCTACCACTGATGCCGTTTAACCCCTCAGCCTGCAGCTGGTAGAACAGAGACTTCTGCCACCACTTGAGTGGTGTCGCCGCCGGCCGGGGGCTCTTGACTATGATGACGATGGAGGTGGCAAGCATGGCCACCCAGGCAAGCCAAAACAGCAACAGCAGGTAACGGCGCACCTTCTTCCACCTTGGACCGCTGGCAGCCTCCAGCTCTTGCTTTGTCATGGGCCGCCACACAGAGCCGGGGAGCAGTGGGGCCGTCTCTGAGCCTCCTACCGGCAGCCCAGGGCCTATATTCCCGGCGTTAACCGGCATCTCACCTGGCTGCAGGTGGGTGACAAGCCATTAGATTAATGAGATTATTTTCAGTTTGGATTAACATTCAAACACTCGAGCACCAAGGAATAGGTCAGCTGTTGATGAATTAAAGTTTTATTTGGACCCCTAGTTTGATTTCTTTCAGTAACTTGGTGACTGCAAGAATCACCGTCTCGGCTCCCAACCTTGCTCACAGTGAGCAGACAGCTTTGCCGTGACTGTCACCTACCTGTTTTCCTCAGGTTCTTCACTTAATTTGACACACATTTCAATTCCACCACCCAGCCAAGTGGTGGCAAAATAAGGGGCTTTGAGTTTCCAGATGTGATTTTCTCTCAAACAGGATATAGGATACAGGAGGGCCTGTGTGACCCTGCAGTATCGCATAAAAGTCAAGATTGAATTTAGGGATAGTTTTATCTTTTTTCCAACATTTTCACTCTCATACAGTACTGTGCCAAAGTCCAATGCACCCCAGACTTTCTTTAATTTTATAAAGTGGTCTTGGGTAATAGTTCTCCAGGCTTTCTGAAGGTGTTTCAAAGTTTTTCTTTGGATATTGGCTGCTTTTTCTTTCATTTTCAGTCCAGTGGCACTGGCATGGTGTGCACTGTATTGTAGAAAAAAATCTTAGGAAACTTCAAAAAGTGAAGGACAGAAGAACTGGCAGGCCTCAGAAACTGTTTACCGTAAATGAATAGTAATTGAAAGTCATGGCCTTAAGAAATAAGAAAACATTTCAGCAAAGATCTGACACAGGAACTGACAAATACATTTGGCCCTTCAGTCGATCCCTCCACTGTTTTGTGAAGCCTCATCAGAAATGGCCTCAGTAGAAAGGTGGCTGTCAAGAAGCCATTCGTAAGAAAGAAAGGGAAACACGGAGAGAAGGCTGAGGTATGCCAAATCATGCACTGGACTGAAAACCGGTACCAACAGGGTTTATGGAGTGATGAATGGATTTCGACATTACTGGGATCATCTTGACAGAGAACAGAACAAAGGTCAACCAACACCCAAAGAAGAGCTTTAGAATGTCCTTCAAGAAGCCAGGAGAACTATTCCTGAAGACTGCTTAAAAGAAATGACAAGAAAGTTTGCCTAAGAGAGTTCATGCTGTGTTGATGAATAAAGGTTGTCATATCAAATATTGACTTTCAAGCTCATTAGAACTGTACAAACTCTGTTTTTCAATGCAATTGCACTGAAACCTACAAAATTTTAATTGCACCTGTTTCCCATTTTCCAAGCAAAATAAAAAGAAATGGGGTGCCCAAGACTTTTGCACAGTGTGTGTATACATTGAAATGGTAATGCCCCCTTCTGTTCTTCACTGTCACTTCTTAAACAAATCCAGTGTCAGTTATGGAGAACATAAATAACAGCTCTAAGTCAGTGCATGCATTTTAAAGTTCAGCTAAAACTGATTCAAAGTCATTTGAATTTTATTTAATTCGCATAGCACCTCTTCACAACTATACTCAAATAAAAAGCACTTTTATATTGAAAGGTAACAACAAAAGTTCAATTCCCACACCACATGATTTGATCAATCACTAACATTAAAGGAAGGCTGCTCTCTTGTATTCTCTGCAAGGGATCACCACAGCAGATTATTCCACATTGGTAATTTGGCAGAGGTTTGGATCCATGCTGAATGTTACATAATAAAGGTACATATCATCAGAACAATAACATCAGCAAATTCTTTTGTTTCTTTTTCCTACAAAAGTTATATCTATTCACCTTAGTTTTACTTTAATTTCTGTCACCTGGTTGTCTGTGCCCCTACCAGCAGTGGCTTTGTGCCCCACCAGTGGGGCCTGCCCCACAGTTTGAGAACCACAGCCCAAGCAAAAGCTCCAGGTATTATCATGTTTGCTTTCCCTCTCCTGCAACTCAACAAGGACAGCAAAATCTTTCTTCTGTCTTTAACTTAACTCAGAATCCAGGGTTTTGAGCAATTTGAAGCATTGTGTGTCCCCAATTATATACACAGGCAAAAGTACAGGCTTTCAAAATACAGTTTTTTCATATGTTTATGAGACTTTGCATATGAGATTTAATATTCCCCATAAAGATGAACATTTATAACTGGTGGCGATCAAGCTTCATATCTCTGTCTCTGTTATGTATTTCAGTGTACAACCCCAATTCCAAAATGCTTGGAATGCTGGGTAAAATATAAATTAAAAATATTTGCAAATCTTGTAAACCAATATTTTGTTCACATAAGAACATAAAAAACATATCAAATGTTGAAAGTGAGACATTTCACTATTTCATGAAAATCACTAGTGCATCTTAAATTTAAAGGCAGTGAATAAAATATTGCCTTATGAAAGTTGCAAATCATTGCATTGTGTTTTTATTCATATTTTATGCACAATCCCAAGCTTTTCTGAATTGGGATTATATTTATAAAGCCTACTTTTGCATTTCTTGCTTTTGCCCATTCACTGCATTGGTCTGACATTCTGCTTCTGTCCACTTAAGTTTTTCTTTTCCTTCTTTGTTTTTTTATAATCCTTGCTTTCTTACCTTTGCTTGTTGCTTGTAAAAATGACACAATCCACTGGCATTTCCATAAATTCCTGTGAAATCTTGACATTTACAAGTTTTTCCGGACAGCCTATCAGTAGTCCACACAAACTAAGCCATTACTCACATTTTATATGCTTCCACCAGCTGTTTCTCTTTATCTTTGTCCACAAGTGTTCCCAGCTGAAGGGTGCAGTCCTGAAAATTTCCAGTGATCTGACTTGTCAGGAATGAGGAGATGAGAATGAGGCGAGGTCCAACAAAAGCTCTCCTAAAGCAGTTAATAAAGAGGTGTTGACCCTCATCACACCCTCTCAAAACATTCTGATGAACCCATGACTGCCAGACAGAGAGCCCTAAAACACCTCATTTGATAGTTTGGGGTGTTTTTATTTAGTATTGGCTAAGTGAGGAAAAGAGAGGTGAAAAGAAGCTTGTTTTAAGTCATAGATATAGACAAAAACTAAGCTAAAACTCATCAGATTGATCAGTAGTCAACTGTTTGAAGGCCTAAGGTGGTACAGAGCTCAACAACTCTTACACTCAATTAAGTGGCTCTGGATGTTAGGTGTAGAGTATTGTTAAGCATTTAAGTAAAACAGTTGCAAGTTTCACTCTGTAATTTGAACTCTGTTTACACAGAACAAACTCGTCTCCCCGTGATGTAGTGGTTTACACATTTGCCTTTCAAGCAAATGGTTGCTGGTTTGATTCCAGGTGGGGACACAAGCCCCTTTCACCATGTGGGGTTGTGTTAGGAAAGGCAACCAAATTACCAATGTGGATTAATCTGCTGTGGCAACTAATTGGGGAGAATACAAGGGAGCAGCCGAAGGTGCATACACAGAGCAAACTCTGCTATCAGATCTGTTTACTGTGACTTTCCTGCTATTTGAAACACATGTAGACATAACAGATCGCACATGCCTTCTAAAATGCTATAGAGTTCACACTTAATGAGGTATGTTTGCTAATTCTAGGAAACCTCTCATCTTCTTCCTGTAGTTTGACCCCTCTACCCTCCTCCCTCTCCTTCTCCAACCCTGTCCTTCATTTTTTATCCTTTTGTGTCCCATGGTCTGGCTTTCTTCTCTCATGGAATACGTTTATGTTGATGTAACAAGTCATTGCTATCTATGTGACCTTTACTCTCTTACAGCACTGCGCAAACTTATTGTTTACTGAGAGATACTGTGGTCCATCACAAGTGTCAGATAATTTGTTTTTCTTATATACAGTTTGTATTCTGTATCACATGGTAATGTAAATGAACTGCCATGAACAGACACCTCAATGATAAGTAGATATGTTACAGAGTTGGACGAGGCACTGCATGGTTAAATATTATTGAATACTTGGATAAATGGTAGGAAATTGATGGGTAGACTCACTGTCAAATAACAAATAACTTTGGAAGATACAAAGTTCCAGAATTACAAAACCAGCACAACGAGTGTTTCATTCAAATTTTAGTTTAATTGACTGGAAATCAAACATGTATGGCTATACCCAAAAAGATCATATTAAATAAAGAATTGTGCTTAATGCAGTCCACATCTAAAATGTAAAGTTTCTCATGTTAGTATCATAGTCTCCTGGTATTGATTCTTTACGGCTTTAGTTTGAGTCTTCCTCTGATCCTTCAATGTCCTGGAATGGCATGAGACAAAGACAGTTATTTTATATATTTTATAGGATTCATTCAAGTTAAAAACAGATCTGTAGTTAGTATTCATTATACTGAATATAACTGAGGTTTAAACAAAAACATTTAACTTCTATTTCCTAACAGAGAAAATAAAGAAACCCTCCAGATCATCATAATTAAATGCGTAAAACACAATATTTTACCATTTTTCTCAAAAAATTATCATAGATTTTTTTTTTCAACATTTTATTTTTAGGCATTTTAACCTTTATTTCGACAGGAAATTAGGGAGTGTAAATGAGGGGGATTAACACACAGGAAAAGATCTGGAGGGGGGTTAAGCTATTATTTGTTTAAGCACTGACAACAGATTTTTTTTAAAAAAAAGAAAAAATTAAGCAATCAGAACATTAGATTATTATAACTGTATTTTGTTTGTATTTTTGTTTTGATTTTAAAATTAATGACTTGTAGTTTAGCTAGCGTTAAGAGAAATCCTGGCCTGGAATGAAACTAGGTTCTGTTATGCCTACTTAAGGTTATCCAACTTTGACCTGGCAGATGATTAATCTCTTTATCTGTTGGCATCAGTTGCTTTTATAATGCTGATCTAGGTAAGCATGTCTTCTGTGTCTTACCATAGGCTCCTGAGTTCTTAGAGTCATGATGTGTTTCTGATATGCTGAGATGATACAGTCTCGCCTGCATAAATAGAAGCATTAGTAGTAAGTCTTTAATTCTCCAAAATCAGTTCCACAATAAACTGGTCAGTGATTCTGGTCATTATTTGCTCACTTGCTGGTGATGCCTCCTCCTGGGGGCAGCCCTGGTATCTCTTCTGCTGCCAGGAATTTGATCACATATAGAAGGTCGGGGTCCTCATCTCTGGACCTCATCATCTGGATGATTTCTGTAGAGGAAATCATTAAAATAATGTGATTAGTAAACAGAGGCTTACAGAGTAATCTAATGCTTGCAGCAGGGAAATCCCAGCAATACCTTCCACTTTCATGTCTATGTGTTGCTCAAGCTCTGCCTCTTGCTGCAGCGCCTCCTGTGACACTTGGGGGGCACCAGGGAAGCAGACAATGATGATGCTGATGTTATCCAAGCTGCCCTGCAGAGGGAGACAGAGCTGTTTTGATGCAAGTGGAAATGGAAGACAGACTAGATAGTAACAAGGGACATTTATTCAAATAAAGTTTGAGCTTCTTGTTCTTGGTTATTTCCAATTTACCACACTTATCCTCAACTCCATTTCACTTTAACTATACTTTTTGATTCCAGTACTCCTTCAACAGCTGTAGTTAGCTTTTTTAATACATAAAGCTGTGATTAGGATGTATAACATAGTTCAGTATTATAATGACTGTAGGGTTTATTAAATTGATTGCTTTTGTACCAACACAACTAGATGTTCTACTGAAATGCTGCTTATCTGATAATGCTTCAGTAATTCTATTTCATTTATAATATTTCGACACTGACATGGATAATTCTGCGTGCATAGTGATCGTGGTATTGTTTAACAATAATACTTTTAAAGTATGTTTCTCTGATCATACATATGTACTTTTTAAATTATATTTGTGGGTGCAGGACTTCAAAGAGGGCATTTTTGCTTGCTACTTTGAACTTGTATCCAAATGCTTCCACCAGCACTGGAAATGAACCTGTTGAATAGAAAATAAGAGGACAGAGGTCTTTATCTGCTTAAGACCATTTCAATTGATTGGGTGGATTATATTTTGCTGATACTTCAGTAAATTATTATAACAGGATAAAAGCCAATGATGTCATAGGTAAGTATGTTAGAATAAATTACCAATGATTCTGCACAGTGTTGTACTTTGTAGCTTTGGAAATCATTGCAGTTTTATTCCTCACCATCCTATTGGTTATGACCTCAGAGATGCAAAGAGCAAGGCTCAGTGTGTACTGGAACCTGCACTTATTCAGGTGCACTAAGCCTTTTAAGGTGAAATAAATAGCACCCCACCATAGCCAGGACAAAGTCTCTTAGCTGGTGTGCGTGGAACTCCTTTCAACACACTCACATTCAATCCTAATCCCAACCATGTGCGGCTTTTCTTCCCTCCTATCTCGTCCCAGGATGTCTTAATACAGCTATTTATAGAGCAGGAAAAGGGCTTGTCAGTGTTTAGATGGACAGTTGCTAAAAAGCGTTAAGACCAGCAGGAGTAATCTACTTGCATAACAATGTCAGCAGAATGCCTCCTCACTGAGCCTGCCCACCACGCCCACTTTCTTGACGTAAAGCTTGCCATTCACAAATCCACCTGCAGTAACCCCATGTCTTATTAATAAGTCCAGTGAGCTGAGTTTGAAGTAAACAGAAAAAGGTCTGCTGATGTAAGACCTCAGGAAAACACCCCAGCATGTACACGTGTGTTTGGGAATTAGGCAGCCCAGTTTAAATTTTGGTGAGGTGCTATATTCTGTGGTTTTGGTAAATATTTACATGACAGATAAGACACAAAGTTGTGTATGTATGTATGCAAATGCTATATTTTAATTATATATTTCCTGTTTTAAAACATTGTGAGTCTTTCATTTTTACTTTATGTGGGTAAAAAGATATCCATGGGATGTAGTAGTCTTCACAGAGTTGCTCAGCTGAGGCACCACATCAGCAGTATGTGCTATTTAATGTTTTTGCTTAAATGCCATATCTAACTGCTTTTTATTCAGCTTGCCAACAAAAATTGAAGATTGACTTGTCACTTTCAGAAAGTCTGACTAACTGCAGATCTCGATTGTTTGTATCATGGCCCAATTTCTCACCTTATAGAGGCAGAGGTCAATGACTTGGGTACAAATCTCTCTCAGGTCATCGCACACTTGTAGACGGTTGCGCACAAAGGCACACAGTTCTTCATTTCCAATTGCATCCCACACACCATCACAGGCTAGAATTAGGAACTCATCTACAGGCGTCCTCTCCAGCTCGTACACTTCTGGCTCTGGTGACACGAGTTGCTCTGTCTGTGGCCTCCAGTCCACCTCCTTGAAGTCAAAGTCTCCCAGTGCTCTGGAAACTGCCAGTGAGCCGTTGATCCTCTGCAGGGTCACTGAGCCTCCAGCGTTCTGGATCCGCTCCTTTTCTCTGGGGTTGAATGGCTTGTGGTCCTCAGTATAGAAGACCACCTGGCCATCGTGGCAGAGCAGGGTGCGGGAGTCCCCACAGTTAATAAAGTAAATGTGGTTTGGTGAAATCAGGACAGCTGCTGCAGTGGAACCACTTCTGTCCCAGTTGTCCTGACGAGCCAGTTTGTGCATTTGACGATCAATGTCTAGGAAACCCTCACGGATGCCCTCCTTTACTTGCTCAGGGTCCTCATTTGCTTTAATCCCACCTGTTGGAAAAAAAGGGAAAATAACTAAGGTTAAAGATAGATTTACTACCCATAGTTTCTAGTGGCCGTGTTTGACTTCTGAGATGCCATTTTACATTCATTTACACATTTTTTTAACTTTGTAAAAGCATTTAACATACCAAACTGATTCTGCCATGCATGATATTAAATATTAAATTATACCAATCTGTCAGACACTTTAGTCCAAAGCAAACTACAATAAGTGCATTCAAAGTCAGTATGCTGATTATTAACGTAATGGAAAACTGAAAGTGTATTCCTTCAAAAGCAATGGACTAAAAGCAAGTTCTAGGATACTTTACAGGTGCTTACATTTAAATATATATTTTTAAATATTCTGATTGACAGTCAGAAGTTAACCAGTACCTGTAGCCAGGATATGATCCAGCAAGTTTCTAGAGCAGTACTGTGCCACTGTGGTGCCTGCGTGTCCATCAAAAATAGCAAAGTATCCCCAGTCTGCCAGCTCTCCTCTCAGCTGGGACATACAGGTGTGGGCATCCTCCATCTGAGCCCTCCAGCCTTGCATGCTCGCCACAGCATAGTTCACCCCCAGATGAGATCCCCCCTCAGACACGTACTTCTCCAAGATGGGACGCTCCAGGTATGGGCTGCGAATTGCATCGTCCTCATCCAAATTGCCCACCTCTCCAGGTCCTGTCTCCCTGGAGCCACCTTTGAAGAAGAAGGTGACCATCTTCTCTGTCTCTTTCACCAGCTGCCGGAGGAAGGAGGGAACTTCCACATTGCTCGCTCGCCTGGCCGTCCTCATCACTCCGCGGAGTCTATGCTCAAGCTTCCTGCTCGACCTGGCGGCACCCCGTCTCCTCCGAGTGTCCCTCCTCCGCCCCTGTGTTTTCCTCAACAGGTCCAGTGCAGCAGTTTGGCTGTGACCTCCCCAAATCAGGGGAAGCAGGCAAACAAAAATACTTTTAGTAAGATCCTGTCAAAAGAAGTAGTTGAGTTAGTTTTGTGTTTAAAAATACCAGGGCCATTCTTGAAAAGAATCCTTCCTTCAAGACTAGAAGGTGTCTTTTTCTCTCTGTCTTTCTTACTGTCGTTCTTTGCCTTCCTCCCTCTCTTCTTTTCCTCTCACTCAGCCCTGCCCTTCTTTGGCCCATCTCTTTCCATGGATTTATCTCTCTGATTTGGCCCCTCCCACTCCTTGTCTCTCTTTCCTTACCTCTATCTGCGTAAAAGTGTTGGATAATCACATGGCCCAGCAAGCCAGTACAAATGACCTGTGTCTGCACACATGCATAGATTATGAGCAGGACATTTTGCTCAACACATCCCATGATCGGTCTTGCACGTCTATAGGGGGATTTACTTCTCTGAAGATCTTTATTGTTAAACCAAAAATGTTATTGATTTATCAGTATTGTATGCCTATTTGTTAAGGGACAATCACAATAGCTGCCAGGGGTGCCAGTGCTGTATGCTTTTCTCTTGGCTTAATTAGGACTTTTTAAAAATTTTTAGACAACTCAGTGTGTAAATATTCTTAGTTTGTTCCAGATTGTGTGTGAAGTCATGTTTTTCAACTGTAGTTATAATAATCTAGCCAGAACACTCACCGGCCATTTCATTAGGTGTACATGTTCAACTGCCTATTAATACAAATAGCTGATTGCATGGCTGTACGAATTAGGCATGTAGACACAGTCAGAAGGACCTTTGAAGTTCAAAGTGCGCATCAGAATGGGGACTAAAGATGATTTAAATGACTTTGAACATGGCATGGTTCTTGATGGCTCATGGGCTGGTCTGAGTATTTCAGAAACTACTGATCTGCTGGGATTTTTTTTCCACAGAAATGTCTCTGGGGTTTACAGACAGCAGTCTGAAAAAGAGAAAATATCCAGTGAACCAAAGGTCTCCAGGCAAAAATGCCTAAACAGCTTTGAGCTGATAGGAAGGTAACAGTAGCTTAAAAAACTACTTATTATGACCAAGGTAAGCATAAGAGCATCTCTAAATGCACAGCATATTGAACCTTGAAGCAGACAGGCTTCAGTAGCAGAAGACCACAACAGGACAACAGGTACCACTCCTGGAAACTGAGGCTACAGTTCGCACAGGCTCACCAAAGTTGGACGGTAGAAGGTTCAAAAAATGTTATCTGGTCTGATTAGTCTCAATTTCTGTTCCAACATATAGATGGTAGGGTCTGAATTTGACATAAACAATATGAAAGCATGGATTCATTCTGCCTTGTATCAATAGCTGAGGCTGGTGATGGTGGTGTAATGGTGTGGAGGATATTTTCTTGGCACATTTTGGACCCCTTAGTACCAGTGGAGTATATTTTAACTGTCACTGATCAGTTGTTTTGTGTGCTTGGTTATGTACACAGTTGTTGAATGCTGTGCTAGGACGCTCCTGTGCATTTCAGTAAATAGGTGCTCATATAAAATATTAATAACTGGTGAACATGTTCCATCACATGTGAAATGACACCATGTGAGCAATAGAAAGGTAATTCAGAGTGTACATAAGAAGCAAAAAGACAAGCTACTAAAAAAACACAAAGCAAAATTATTAATCTGAGTGTTTGAATGAACTGTTTTTAAAACAATAAACTAAGATTAACTGAAGGTTACATATAAGCCAAATTGAAAGTGCACTTCTTTCCCCAAGTTAACAGACAAATGTTATGTAGTAAATTGACACTCTAACTTGTATTTAACTTGCTTCTTTATCATCCACCAGTGACAGCTGTCCGTCTTAATCCAATTAGTTTGTTATTTTGCAGTTTCTGACCTGGTTTTCCAGGGACACTTGAGACTAATAGTGTTAAGGACTATAAGTGTGATACTTCTTATTGAGCTAAAAGTAGCACTAAACCTTTTATAAACTGATATGGGTCTCTGCTGGCACTGGTGAATTGTGTTTGTATTTATCTAGGACTGAGCATGGAAACAGCAAACAGTATTACAGGAAGGGACTGTCTTGCTTTAATGTAATTTTTCAAAATAGGCATAGATTTGTTCATTTAAATGTGATATTACAGGTATTAAAAGTGAGTGTTTCTCTCCGGCTGCATGTGTAGTTGTTTCTCAGAGTTAACACTTTAAAGAATATTAGTCTGCATTATTTAACTGTTATACTGTACAGCATTCCATCAGTTTTCTAGCAAATCAGACCCAGTCATGTAAATCTTTCATGTTAACATGATTGGTTTTTGACATGATACCATCTCTCAAAGGTTTGGACTGCAATCTGACATGTGATTACACTTCTAGACAGTCAATTCTACAATTCTAGATCAGTCAGAGATTTTGATCCAGATTGACATGATAGAATCACACAGTTGCTGCAGATTTGTCAGCTGAACACCCATAAAGTAAATCTCCTATTCCACCACCTCCCAAAGACGCTCTATTGATTGAAATCTGATGACTGTGGAGGCCCTTTGAGTACAGTGAACTCATTGTCGCCTTCAAGAAAGCAGTTTGAGACGATCTGAGCTTTGTGACATGTCACGTCATCCTGCTGGAAACAGCCAACAGAAAATGGGCTCACTGTGGTCATAAAGGGCTGTGGCATTTAAACATTCCTCAGTTAGTACATCTGATTTTATGATTTTAGTTTGTTTCAAAACAGTAATATTTCATATGAAAAAACAGAATCTGATCTATATTACTAAAATATGAAAAAGCTTACATACTAGTCAGTCATCATGAGTCTGAGGCTCCAGCTGCCCATTCTTCTCTGTGTATGCTTTGTGTTGTGTTCATGTTTTGCATTATTCATGTCTTATTACTCTTTCTCTTACATCCTGCTTCGGTCAGACACTGAGATGACATCACATGGTGAGGAAGAGAGGAGGATAGGTGAGCCTAGATCAGCTGTGAATGGAAGATGACAGCAGACAAACACACACTCTCTCTGTCTCTTTCCCTGTGCACTACTACTACAGCTGCAGTCACAGCAAGAGGAGATGTAGAGGGGAGGATGGTGGAGTGAGCCAGGGCGGGGCTGTTGAGTGACAGAACAGGAGGCAGGAGAGGGAGGAAGCCATTCAATAGACGACCGAGACAGGGAAGGAGGAGGAGGAGTAAGAGAGAGAGAGAGAGAACCCAGAGGACGTGAGTGCCCGGCAGTAGAGGAGGCGGGAGGGGGGGAGCTTCCAGACTGGATGGGCCCAGCAATGCCTTGATGGAGCATGGGCCAGGTTTTAGGATTCTCCCACTGCCGTGAGTCCGCTTTGATGCTACAGTTTGTGTGTGAGTGTGGGAGGTGTGCGTGTGTTGGTCTCACTGTGCCTTCATCTCTTATATTCCAGCTCAGCATCTCTTCTTGCTAACTGCTATGTGCATCGTGTGCGTTAGCTGCCCTCCTCCCTCCTCTCTCCTCCTCAGACCTTTAAAACACACATGGCTGAATTGCCTGGGCGCAGTGCAGGAACAGATTGTTTTGTTGTTGTCGTCCAGCATTGAATTTGCAGATGTTTGCCTGGTTGCGTATGAGAAAGCTTTGCAGG
>VUQH01005199.1:0-10272 GCA_015106775.1 Etroplus canarensis | reverse complement strand
CAGGCATGTTGGACATGCAAGTTATTTCCCCCTGAAAGCTCCTGTTTTGTGTTCATATCTGTCTTTTAGTTCAGCTTTCTGCCACACTGTTCATGTGATCCATCTATATTTAAATTAAAGTGGCTGCTTATTTGCATGTGCAGATGAGAATATGCTACTTTCACATTCACTGGCTGCTTTATTTATTAGCTAATGTCATGCTGGCTATCTAATGTACTGGAGGCCTTTACTGTTGCCAGTTTAGCTCTGTAAGGAAATAAATGAATATGCACTGACCTCTTTGACTGTGTGCTGCTAAATGGTTGATGTGCTTATAGATTTATGTGTTGTTATTTTGCGCAGAGTTTGAAAATCTTGAGTAATGTAAACTTGCTGCAGTTGTCCGTGTTTTGTTCAGTCACATAAAACACTGCTCACTCTTAAAACCCTTAAAATAATGACTCATAAGGTGCTGCAGTGTTTCTTTTGTTTTTAACTGGATCTGTGTTGAATGTTTTGCAAGCACGCTGTTCAAATGAATGTGAGATCATGGAAAGAAAGGGTTTACTGCAGCACATATTTATATTGCTGTCAGTTTTTTTTTTACTATGACACGTTTACCTGTAGATTTTTTTTCGCAAAAGTTTGACTTTTTCCTTCCAGAGGAATATGGCTCCGTGGCATCCACTCCAGACTCAACGCCTCCCTGCACTGATGGTAAGAAGCAGACACTTAACACCCAGCCTGTCCATCAACTGATATATTTTGTGACAGCATTCCTGTTTTCTGATGCATTGTTCTCAATGCTACTAGTTCACCTAAATGCACCCGTCATGTAACTTCACTGGTTACATCCACAGGTTAGCCCAAAGGTACCTTTTTGTTCATTTTGGAAGGAGAGCCGCTTTTGCGCTTATCAAAGAGGGTTTCATCTTTAGATGCCACACTTCTTCTCCTTCACATCAAATAGCACGTCTTGGAGCTTTCATCTGGCATATCTATTTAATACAAGTCAAAAACATTCTTCTTGCACAACACTGAAGTAGTACTGTACTTGGATAATGCTATGTAATAGCAGCAGTGTCTCTAACTGATTTTTTGTGAACTGCTCCTTTTGTAAGAGTGTGTACTGTTTGTGTTTCTTCTGAGTTGTGTGTCTTCTTTGCACTGAAGTGACTACTGTCTTGTTTTTGTATCCACTCAGGTGGAAATGAGGAGTCAGAGGTGTATGAGCTGCAAACAGCCAGGGAGTGGTCTGATGATGATGAGGGGGGCGATGGAGATCCAGATGACGATGAGGGCCTGGCTTCATCCCCGTCCATTTGGGGCACCCCACGTCAGAACTCATTTGAGCTGACTTTCTCTTACATCGCCATTGCTGAGGCTGAAGCAGTGGGCGCGTCTAGACTCCTCCGTGACAGACGCAGGGGCGGTTCTCGGGGAAGTCGCACTCCTCTGATCCGTACAGACACCCTGGAAACACTGTTGGACTCTCCTGATGTAGACTGGGACCCTCAAGCCTTCCTCAGCCGAGAGGAAGAAGAGGAAACATCAGAAAGGAGAGAGCAGGAGAGTATCGAGATGAGGACAGCAAGTATTGTGGAGAGGACGGAAAGGGAGCAGCAAAGACAAACTGAAACTATTACAATTCAGCCCTCTCCTCAAAACCTGGACCCAGAACCTCAAGGGAGCGATGAAGGAGTTCAAAGAGAGGAGACTGTGACAGAGCGTGTAGAGCATCCCCCTTCCACCCTGTTGCCCCTACAGCAGAGTCCCTCACAGATACTTCAGGGTAAGGGATGTGTGAGAAGGTTGTTTCTTAAAGCAGTAAAAGACATTGTGTCTGGGAAGACTCAAGATGTGCCAACACAATTATGACTAACTTTGCTCAGTAGTTTTTTAACAAAATATGAAGTAAGCCTTTTTTCACAACTGACATGTAATTTCAATCATATTAAGCATTACAGTAGATGATTCACAATTATTGCCTTTATTTAGAAATCAGCAATAATGAGTAGCTTGGTTGTCATTGACTCTTTTAGTCAACATCATAAAATGCAAGTGATCTTGTCAAAATGTTTCCAAAATCCCCATCTAATGTCTAAAAAGTAACATAGTTGCCATATAGCTCCATTAGCTCTTCTGGTCAAAGGAAGCTCATGCTATGACAAATGCGTCCGTCGTACATCTGTTCGTCGCAAGATTCACTACTCTTTCTACAGTATTGGTCATATTTTAGTGAAACTTGCACAGAGTTTACCCTTAATGGGTTTTCACCCAAATTTTACAAAAGGCCATGGTCACATTAGTCATTTTACAGGTACGTTTCCATTTTCACAAGAATTACTACTCTTAAGAGTGTTGGTTGGGATTTTAAAGTAAACAGATGAGTGTTTGTATGTGCCCCTCTGCCATCAAAACATAAATGCTGTCATTTGGTTTATTTATGATGTAATAATGTATTAAACTAGATTTAGGTCGTCGTCCTGGGTTTGAATGTTTGCAAACTTTCCCTGACCTCTCAGTGGATTTTAATTCATATAAGTTTGTGCAGTGGAGCCAGCCAGTGACAAGAATATACATTGCTTTCTTTCTGTACATCACACATTACAATAACCTGTGAACTGTGATCAATCAAGGACCAGATCAGCTACTACCACATTGATGTTCTGGTTTTATATTCTAATTTATCAAATAGTTTGAAATGTTATATGTGTCCAGGAGTGTTCAGGTGTCATTGTTTAAACATGTCTAATTGTCAAATTTTGATTCTATATCAGAGTTGGGGGTTATTTGCCACTGTTAGTTCTCAGTTCCTCCTCATCGTCTGCAGACATGAATTTCAAACCTTTATATGCCAAGAGTTTAAGTATATAGTCTAACAGGATGACTTTTCTTTAAGTCGTGCTTCACATGTAGTGGGTCAGAGGCAGACATTGTGACAAGTCGCGCTGATTAGAAAACTGTATCTAAATATCAAAAAGTCTCAAAAGACCAAGAAGATTTTTATTAACTTTATGTGTGGAAATGGAAATTAGATTCTTTTAGACTATTTCCATACATGTACACTCAGTCTGTTTTACATTAAAAGTAAGAAAAAAGCACGCATAATTAAAAGAGCAGTGGGCCAAAGAAGGCTCTCTGTGAAACCCTATGTATAATTTTTGATTCTGCAGACTAAAAAATACCTAATGAAGCATAAAATCTCCTGTCCTATAGGTAAAAGCCAGCTAACTGGACCTTCTAAGCCGTCTGAAACATGAAACGTGTTTGAAGAAATTATTCTACTTAAACTGGCACTGGCCATATGTGACTAAAAACAATGGCATAACAGACATTTTTCTCATATAATTTGTAACTTATGATCAGGTCATTGTGAAAGATATTTAGTTAATGGGGAAAGTTATGAAGAAATATGTTGCTCAAATCAAACTGTAATCAGCATTCTCTTGCAAAAATCTCTTAGAGATTACTGCTATTTTTTCCACTTAGTTCACGTTAAGCATATTCAACATGATGTCAGCACCACCATGACACAGTCTTCTGTTTCCCAGCAGCAGCGGCATCACCAACCCCTGAGCCAGTGTCTCCCGTCACTAGGGAAACCATTTCAGTCAAGCTGCTCACATCAGTACGAGCTAGAGGCCCAGCATCCTCATCGCCAGCTGCCATTGGCCTAAACACTCAGGAACAACTGGTCAGAGATCACTGGTTTTCAGCCCTTAACCTAACAGAGGACTGGACAGTATGCACACACATAGCAGGTAGGGGACCATAAACCATCTCTCTTCATTCCTAACATTTCTCTGTCTTTGTCTTGCTTAGCATGATTCTTTTACTAAGCTCAGTCAAACCATAGCTGCCTTTTCAGACTAACACAACATCCCCACTGATATCTGAGCATGTTGCTGTTTGAAACACGTGTGTGTGTGCAGTTTCTTTGTATGTAGATTTTTTGGCACTGTAGGAGTGACTCAAAACAGTGAAAGGGAAAAGGAGAGAGAGTGTGAAATGATATCCTGCCTTCCTACTTGTAGACACTTTAAGTGGACCATCAGTGTAGAGCTTGGTCTATTTTAGAGAATGTAGAGGGGTGGTTAACTGTCAGACTGTTGATAAATGTGTGGTCAGACTGATGACAGAGATTAGAGTGTCCTGAATAAATACTACCCATTTATATCTACTGGAGCATCCTATTTCTTTTGGTCTATGACTAGTTTTAATGGTATCATATCAACTGTCAATGTTCTTTTGTGACCATTAGTATCAAAATGTGCCAGATATCAAAAGTGACAATGAATGTATGTGTGTGTGTGTTCTTACTCCCTCTAATCAAAAAGTAATTTTAGCTGTTGTACTGCAGGTTGTTTTTAGACAACATTTAACATTTTAAAAGATTGTCTTTTTTGTTTAAATTAAAATGGGGTTTTGTCATGTCGTAAAACAACCCTTATTTTCCCCAGATTTTATAACTTTGCTGGAAAAGCTGAAAATGTAGTATTTCGTTCACTCTTTGGTTTTGTCTCGGTGGTGGCAGCACAGAATGCTGTGCCTTTGTGACATAACAGAAAATAGGCACCAGTTCTCCTGTTTCAGTTCCCCAGTGACACTTAAATATGAACACAACTCGACAAAACCTAACCTGAATTGAAAGGAATAACATTAGTCATTTAACTCAGGAGTGATTTTTACTTAAATCAGAAGATGTGGTAGTTTGAAAATATTGTGTAATGGTTGTAAATCATCTCTTTATGAGTGAAGCCCTTGTAGTCTCTAAGAGTGGTGGGCGGTGCTGCACATGAGATTATTTTGGGCAGTCAGGCCTTTGGACTGCTGAGCGAGCAGTGGGTGGCCAAAAACAGCTCAGAGGGGCGAGGGGTACACACATAGAAAGGGACAGAGGGTGTGAGGGGAAACACTGGAGCGGCAACCAAAATGGCCAGTAAAGGTGAGATGGGTTTTTTTTCTGATTACTGTGGAAATAGAATATTTGTATACCTTTTATAGGTGAGGGTTAGGTCTTTCCTTAGTGTGACGAGCTGATGGAGAAGTCCCACAATGGGCTGTGTGGAGTTTCAGTTAAAAAAGAAGGAGGAAAAGTAAAGGAAAGCTTCAGATTCAAGGCGTATACTCTTTTAGCCTTGTGACTGACTTGGAGAAGGCCTGTCTGTCAGGGGAGCAAAGGATTGAGCCAGTTTCTTGCTTCTCTCTGATCACTAGCTAAGAAGAAAACAGCATCCATCAGTTGCAGGTGTGTCTGGCTGTAAACGAATAAGTTGTTCAGATATAGCTGCATAGCCTTGTTATCAGTAGCTGGATTTAAATGAGCACCAGCCATTCAAATGACTATACACATTCAGTCATGGTATGCTTTTGCAGATAGTTGTGGAATAACTTTGCCAGCTGGGTCCTCTTACATTTTAGTGTTGCCTCTTTACTCTGATGATCTGGCACGGGCAGAGACATTTCATTCTGTAGTAGTATGAGGTTTCTTTGTCATGTGATTGAGCTGATATGACCTGGTCAAGTGAAATGGATGTTGAGGTTGAAATGAAATGATGTCAGGCGGGGTTGACATAAAGGCTGAATAAGCCACATTGTTTGTTTCATTGGTTGACATATTTTTTTTTTTTGATTGGATGAATTAAAATAGAGTGCAGTAATTGGAGACCACATGAGATGATATCACAGTACTAAACTCACAATAAAATAATATTGCAATTTTAAACATTTTGCTGAGTATTGCAATAAAATATATTGCGATGTATCGCTTTTTTAACAGCAAATTATGTAGACTTATCAATAGCTTGTCACTATCTGTTTTATTTAATAGGATAAAGTTCTCGGTCTGTTCCTCTCATTTTAGTCATTTTTAAAGCAGGTAGACTGGCCGGCACTGTCATTACGACCTGTCAGAAATGACAAACTGAACTGTCTGATTACAATCCAGTCCAATTTAACTGAATGCACACCTGTGTGGACTATTGTACTATGAAAGGTATTTTGATCAGTGCAAATTGTACAGCAAAAGTTATGCAGCCCCATCAGCAACTCAAGAAATTGCATAAATGGACTGATTTTATTATTTTATATTAAAAAGTTCAACTTGTATTTGCAGTTTATATGATAAGACGTCATTATTATGTGTCCTTGTATCAATACAATATTGCCACTCAAAATATTACAATACATATTTTTTTAAAATTGATATAGTATAAATGAACATATATATGTTTATTTTTGTTCTTAAGATGGTTGTTCCAACTTGGGAGTTTATGGGGATTTTTCCTCTTTTAGAGTCAGTCTGGAGGTTGCTGCCTGACTAGCACTTCTACAGCTCACTAATTTGTCTGGACCCAGTTGAGAATACTTCCAATTATGTGAGGTTAAACAAGATGGATATAATGTGTTAACTAATGAGCTGAAAAGAAAATTACATTTTTGTCAGAATCAGGTTTGCCATCTTTATTCTAGGCTGCTCTAACTGTTTTCTCACAATGGGTGCATAGTTAAGCTAGAAAAGCACTCAGAGAGCACAGACCTCTACCAAGCACACGCAGACGCTGTGACATCACGCTTTCTTTTTCACATGCGCGTCACTTCAGGGCCGGAGACTGTTCACCCTGGAGTCGGTCGCACTTAAATTTTAAAGTCATGATCCCATCACCCGATTCTTGCCAAAATTTAATCACCTCTTCCTTTTATGAAGACAAATCCATTAAAAAAATTCAGCCAAATCTATTCATAAGTTTTTGAGTTATTTTGCACACAAACAAACAAACCAACGCCAACAAAAACATAAAGATGGTGGAGGTAATAAAAGATAACTGAACACAAAAAAGGTTATCAGTTCTTTCATGTAAGTCTTCACAAGAATGAAAATAGTTGTATTTTCCAAAATATTTGACCCATTTTTCGAAACTAGCTACCTGCTGTTGCCATGCAACAATGAAAGGTAGAGCCCCGAAAAGCCTCAATTTCTTCATGAATGCTGACCTGACCTGACCACATTTGACATGAGCTAGATGCCATGGTCAATTTGTTTTTGTTTTTTCTTTTTCTTTTAATCCAAAATGGATGATTATGAACTGACATATGCAGCAGTGAATGTATGTGATCCCATGATCAATTTAGTTTTTTGCAGCTCAGATGAATAGTTATAGAGATATGGCTAAATATGTATACATTTTACCAGCCAGTGGCGAATCCATATTTTCAGAATTGCTGAAAATCTGATCAGTTCTAGAACTCATGGAGGTCTATCACTGTGCCAAAATTCAAAATCTTGCATCAAATATTTTTGCGATTGACTCGAAGGCTTTGCAGCAGCGCTGATGATTCCATCAAATCCCCACTTTTCAGGGATATAGTAAACATTTTGAAAATGTTTTCCAACTTCTTCTGCTATTAAAAGTAACAAATCATCTATACCTCCGGTAGTGAATAGTTCAGGGGTCTCAAAGCCACTTGCGGCTCTTTTGCACATTTCCTGTGGCCCCCTGTGACTTTGACCCAAAAAAATAAGCATGAACATGGAAATAAACAATCTTTTTTATTCTTCTTCAGCATTTCTTTGCTACCAACACCAAGGCTGCTGGCCTTGATTTGCAACTGGACTTTAGTCAAAATCAAACTGAAAATGGCCTTTAAAAATGGCTATTTCTTTTAAAACTCTTAGACTATATCTTTTAATTTATTGTCAAAGTAAGCTATTTTTATTTGATTAATTTTTACAAACACATTTGGGCTAAACCTAGCCTCCATTGTTTTACTCATTTTTCAAAGTATTTTAACGCATGACTTAATTTTCTGTTATACATTTTTTGTTGTTTTTGTTCTATAAGATATTACATGCAACCAAACATGATATTGATGTAATGAAAATGCAAAGTTAAAATAATAAACAACCATAAAATCCCCACTATAGAGTTGTTAAACATTTTAATTTATACCTATTTTTAATATTGATTGCCTTATTTTTATCAGGCTGTGTCACTTACTTTGCAAAATGAAAGCTGTTTTACAACTCTATACAGTTTTTGGGGGGTGCCAAAAAAATACTTAAAAAGGCCTCTCGCGATAGTAAAAGTTGCCAACCCCTGGCATAGCTGCTCCATACCAGAGCTCTTAAGGAATCCTGAGTGAGTAAAATAATAAAAAAGTGCAGGGAGTGGGTACTTCTTCTGTTGCAGTACCAAATGCAAAGTGTCTTCTATGCTGAGTGTCTGTTTCTTATGGTTATTCATGTATTATTATATCCTACAAGTAACCCACTGTGTCTCCATGTGAGTATCACTGTCCCAGAATGACAGCAGCACAAACAAACGCAATGAACAGGTGTGTTCCAGGGGCATCATGGGTATTAATTGTGTGTAGTGACGTTTATAAATAACCCACCTGCTGTCAGTGCACTCTGTTGAAAGAGGCTTCCTTTTATTCTAATGCTGAGGCTTAGCATTTCGCTGAATGATGAGCACAGAGAACTACACCTCTGTGACTGTACAGAGCGATACAGTCTATCCTGTAATTACGCAGCACAGGATCACTACATTTACAGTGGGCCGTGTGTTCTAATTTTAATTGACTTTTTGTAACATGAATATGTGAAGAGCTACATGAATAAATAAAATATCTGAAAGTGTACATCAAAGTCATTCACTGTAGTGCAGCGTGAGTCTGTGGACACCTCAGTCTCCACAGCAGCTGTTGCTGGGTGACAAAGACGAAGACTAACAGGGTGTGGAGCAGGGGCTGCTGATGGCCTGACGTCTGACAGCAGGTGCAGTGAAAGGCTGCATTTAAATTCCCCTCGACTGCTTGCTTCCCTCTTTCATCTGAGGGCTAAATTTAGCTGGACCCAAAGGCTGACGTGTCCTCATAGCTGCTGTGTGTTCCCTCATACTTCTACCTCTCTGACCTGCCTCTTCCAGTCCTGTTCCTATGTCAGAGATGCTCTCGTAGCTTTTTAAGAGCTTTTGCTCAGCCAAATGCTGAGGAGTTTAAGCAATGCCACAGCTTTGTTATATTCAGCAGTCATTACATCTACATTGTCAACAGCCACCTGTATTTTTTAGCCACTGCTTTTGTTTTTTCCCATCATGTTCTCTTGGCTTTATTTTGTAACCTTTCTTTCCTCCGTCTCCATCTGCCTGCCTTGCCTTTCAGTGATGGACTTGATCTACTGGAAGGACACGGAGCGAAGTGGCATGGTGCTCACAGGGTTAGTGGTGGGCTTGTTGTCCCTGTTCCAGCTCAGCATCATCACTGTGGTCTCCACAGTCTCCCTGGCTATCATGTGCTTCACCATCTCAGTGCGCATCTACTACCAACTCCTCTACATCCTCAGCTGGGGCGATGGAGAACATCCGTTCAAGTAAGATCCTGTGCTTTTATTTAATGAAGGATACTAGACATTCTTCTTCCAATTTCTCTTTTCTTTCATTTCAGTTTTTCTAAAAATGAATGTAGAGTGTGGTCAAGACAGGGGGAGGAAATAACAAAGCAGATAAAGATGGATTCAGCTCATTAAGTCACAGCATGTACATATTTACCAAAACAAGCAGCTCAGGTCATTCAACCGAAAGCCATTTTAGTGCTGTTTTTCTTTTCTTTATTGTTAAAGCAGACTAGAAATATTGAGGTTCATTTTTTTCAGTTTTTGCTGCATTGTCCTTGATAATGAGTGAGGATAGTTATCCTCATGTGATAGCCCTCGCTGTTTATGAAATTATTTACATGCTGAAAAGCCTAGTGATGATTGAGACATTGAACGTATGACAGTTTTTGTGCTTGAAGGATTGCAACCAAAGAGCAGGAGTCTGTGTGTTGCTAAACATCATTATTAGGTATGATATAATAGTAAATGAGGCAAGACTTATAGAATAATGCTAAATAAATACGGTACAGAGAGACATGGGAATACATTTTTCTGTCTTTTTCTGCCTAACATGTCCTGTTTTTGTTGCATCCTGTTCTCTCAGATCCTATTTGGACTTGGACATCAGTTTCAGTGGGGAGCAGGCTGACCTCTATATGCAGAAACTCATTGTGATGACTCTGTCTGCTGTTGATACTCTGAAGAGACTCTTTTTTGTTGGAAACCTTTTTGAATCCCTCAAGGTAGGCTAAGCTTTTTAATCAAGTTACTGTGTGTGCGTGTGTGTGTGTGTGTGTGTGTGTGTGTGTGTGTGTGTGTGTGTGTGTGTGTGTGTGTGTGTGTGTGTGTGTGTGTGCGCGCGCGCGCGCGTGCGTGTGCGTGCGTGCGTGCGTGTGCGCGCGCAGGATGTTCAATTT
>VUQH01005196.1:2243-20386 GCA_015106775.1 Etroplus canarensis | reverse complement strand
CATATTGATTTTTCTTTAGATAAAATCTTTTTATCACAGGCCTGATCACTTGATCATGATTGAATCATGGACGATGGGTAAACGCCATTCTGATGTATTTTCACTTACCTCTACAAACTTTAAAGGTACTTCTCCTAATTACCCTGCAGAATTGAACTTTTTTAATCAGTAGTGGGCAGCATTTTAGCAGTGGGTGTGCTGAAATGTTTTTGGATGTTTTTTATATTTATTTTTAGTTACAGGCTATGCCTATGGCATCAAGAGGCTTTGCCTTTTGTCAGGCAGAAAAAAAGGTCTTCCTAATCACTTTGTACCTTTCACCTGCTCCCTTGTATTCTCCCCAAGGTGACGCCACAGCAGATTAATCCGCATTGGTAATTTGAGAGAGGTTTTACACCGGATACCCTTCTTGACACAACCCTCCATGGTGAGAGGGACTTGTGTCCTCACCTGGGATCAAACTAGGGACCTTTTGGCTGTAAGGCAAATGTGCAAACCACTACACTACCGGGGACACTGTCTTCCTAATCACTGACTGAATAAACGCTGACTTACTGCACTTTATGTGGTACAAACTGGTATTACACAAAAGTACAGCCTGGCACTAGTTCAGGTTCATTTGATATCTTAAAAACAGTACGCAGATGCTTTGGATATACATTCACAAAAAATGTTTCTTCACATTTCATTGATAGGTTTAGTAACTTTGAAGGGTTTAAACTATTTTCAACACAAAAAGTACCTGTACACAGTACAGCTTTCACCAGACTGGCATGCTTTAGCCAGGCATTTGGAGCTCCACATGGGTATTACAGTACAGGAAGATGACCCAATACAGTATTTTGGATATTTGTATCATGAATTTTTTGGCAGCATGTTTGTTCTGCTTGTCCACTCCTCTGCATTTCATAATCCTCTCCCACTACATTGTGCCTGCAGTACTCCACCAAGCACTGAACACTTCTGGGTTTAGATAGCTTAACAAAGGAAGTACATCCCTTCAAACTCCAGACTTGATTGGATTTGACTGTTGACTGAGATGTGGATTCAGATGATAGCTTTACAGAGATGTCATGATAGAAAATGAGTAGTTACTTCTATGGCCAACATTACTGACTGGATGTGAATATAATGATGGCCCTTTTCTTTTGGAAATGGTAATCTCTTGTCAAGAGTGGTTTGTTTTATTTGCGTCTGTTATATTAATGATACTGTAGTAGGAAACAGGGTGTAATTCTTGATGCTCTAGCTGCTGTTTCAAAAGCTACGACAATCAGGGCAAATCATCTGTTTTGAAGTTGTATGTGTGCCAAGTCGTATCCAACAATGAGAGCACGCTTGTGACACAGAAACACTGTATCTATAAAGGAGGATAAAATTCTGTTCATCAGTTTCTATTCATCTTCAAGTTAAAAGGGCTTTTTTTGTAATTATTATTGGAGCTAGCTCAGCCTTTCCTCAGTTGCTTGCAGCTGCATGCCTGTGCCAAACTACTGAGCCCTCGGCATCAGACTACTTTCAGACATTGCTCACTCATGCCCAGCCGAGCTAGTCTCATTACGCCCTGGCTGTTTGTCTGCTCTCTGGATCAGATTGATATCTAGGATTACCCTGTAGTGCCTAGCTTTTGCCAGCTCCTGTCACAGACTCCTGTAATCCCATGAATTAGCATCATAGTGGATTTTAAAAAAAGAGCTGGCTGCCCCTGCAGCACTCTGCCTATCAATAGGTGGCCCTTGTACTCCTGCTTCTGCATGTGCATGACACATATCATTGTTTCAGTGCTGGGGGAAAAAGATGTAGATTTATATTGTATGGTACTACATGTGAATGCCCATCATTGTGTTGATAAACACTGAAAAAGTGTAGTCCTGATTTCAGGCTTTTGTTTCTCTGCGATTGCATTGCCTGTAATGTTTCTGCTTTCATCTTGAAAGGCTTCCTCTATGGCTGCGACCATGCTGACAGCTGCTGACTCAGATTTCTCCTCTGAGAAGAAACTCTTCACAAACATTTATATTCTTTCTATAAATGACAAACAGAAAGTAGCTGGCAGTTCTGTTAGTAGCCTTGTTTTATACCTTGATCAAGGGCCAGGCATGGGTTATTCCATAAAGAAATCAGTTAAATCTGGGAAACGTTCCCACCTGACCCCCTCAGAATGATATGATAACTTTAGCATATGAAGCCATGAAAAAAATTTGCCTTCATACTTTGAATATTTTCCAAGCCACAGGCCCTTGAAGTACATAGGTGCAGTTTGAAATTTGGTGCTTTTTAAGTCACAATGTTTTTTCAAGGTCTTTTGAGCTCTTGTAACTTTTCAAGTACTGAAGTTAGCTCCATGAAATGCTCAAGATGATAAACATGTTGAGCATTTCACAGTTTTTTTTCTGTAACCAACTTTGAGCATCAATATCGTGGGATGTGTCATAGTTTCAATAGCAAAACTACGTCAACTTAATGTCTATGATGTCGAGTAACAGAAACAAACATTGGTGCAAGCACTGATCTGTAACAGCCAAGTCACAACAGTCATTTTCCACATGCCTTTACACGACAACTAGTGGTAGTACGGGGCATTTAATAAAACAAAACTGCACCCTGATGTAAAAGCAAAGTTATGAATTTTAAACTCTTTAATTTTGATTTTGCGCATATGTCAAGTCCTTTTTGGCTTATTTCACAGGCCTGAACATGATAACTCAGTGGGTGTGGAGGACATTTAATTTAAGAAAAAAAAAGAAAACTGTAAGGTAAAACGGCTTGATCATTTAGTTTACCATTATCATACAGCCTAGCTTTCTGCTGTGAAACTGGCTGCTTTTATTGAAGTCTATAATCATATTTGCACTTCAATATGCAAATTAGACAGACTACTAAATACTGGAATTTCGCTTACCAAAACTGAAGCACAAACTTCTTGGACAGTATGTATCACACAGCAAGCGGTGATATTTGCCACATAATTCCATTAAGGATGCTCCAAATGGGACCAACAGTAGAAACAAGGTGGAGAAGTTCAGTTCAATGACTTCAGCTAGCAGAGGTGAGGCCTAGAGCTACTGATCAGCTCCAGCGGCCTGTGTCGGCACACCTGTCAACCAAAGCAGGCATGCCCATAACTCCCATATCCATGTGCTGATTATAAACAAACCACTCCTCGTTTCCAATACCTGCAGAAAGGAGCTGCCACCCAGTCAGGAAGTTGAGGTCAAGAGGGTTGTCACACTATTTATAGAGGCCCCAAAACCATTTTGCACCAGGCTGTAAACATGCTTTATAATGCTCTAATGTTGAGCAATTTAACATGGGAGTCAAAGGGGACTGACTCACTTTTGTAGTCATCCTCAAGTGGTCAGTAGTGGAACTGCAGTTTTTGGCACTTGAGCATTGGCTTCATTTTTCAGCTGTGGAGGTTGCTGCTTAGTCTCTCTCCTCAGTTGAAGTTCTCTGCCCGAACCATCAACTTTCTTGTTTTTAGCATTTTGTGAGGTGCATCTGTACTTTTAGTTGCAGAACAGCTAGGTGGGCCAAGGTTTATAAGAAACTGAAGTGATGTGTGGGCCGGATATGTTCTAAGGGAACAGAGTTTGACAGAAGTGCCTATCAGTATTAAGAGGGTTTGGCCCTTTAAATCAGTGCAGCTGATTAAGCACTGAACACTTCAAAAATTTAATATAAGACGTTCAAAAATTGATGTCTTATATTAAAGTTTACTGCAGCTGAGGATTAAAGTTGCATTGTTGTCTTTGACGATGGGGACTCTAGAAGCACAGAAGACTGGTCTGTGGCCAATCAGCACATGCAACATGTGAAAAAATAATATAGCAGCGTTTCCCTATGCACACAAAAAGGTTTTGACCTTCTGCCAAAGGAAAATTACTAGGACTATGATTATTATTTTTTTTTTTGTAAATGGGATTTAATTTACTCAAGCTTGAAATACATTTTTATTTATCAACTGTCCAGAAGTAAGAGGAAAATCAAACTTCTGTAAAGTCAGATAACACAGACTCTTTGTGCCTCTTTTCCCTTACTGTATACCAACTAATTGTGCAACCAGTAGTTGCACCTGTTGGACCATTAGTCATCTTCAAAGGTTCATTTTCAGCCAGTAAGAAAAAGAACTCTAGAACTCTGAGATTTAAACTTGTGCTATTTTATAGGCTACTTAAATGATAAGGCTCAAGATTTTAAATATAGAGATAAACTTTGGGTTTAAACAAACACGACCCAAGTTTTTCCTTTTTAATTTTTACTAAGAAAACAGGAATTCCTGCTTGTGCACATTGTCCACTATAGTGCAGCTTTATGTGATAAAACCAGGTCCAAACTCACAGCTTGTTATCCCCTCAATCAAATTTCCTCTCAGAGCTGTCGAGTCACATATCATATACGAGGTGCGAAAAGTGTGAGCTGTCAGTCATTATTAGAGATAACATGTACTGTTGATATTTTTCCAGGTTATATGAGGCAAAGCTGAACAGTCCCCTGCAAAAAGCCTTGAGTCCTATTGTGTGGTGTCGCCAAGCTCTGGACAACCCGAGTCCAGAGATGGAATCAGCCAAGCGCTCCCTCATCCACAGACTGGACCTCACCATGTCAGGTAAACGAGAATCTTTCTTTCAGCATGTTAGAGGTCAGATACAAATGCCATGTGCATCAGGGTGTGTTACCTGGATAATATTACTTCAGTGGGTTTTTCTGTTGAATTAAAAAATTGGCTGACTGGTGTTTCAGCTAACATGATGCATCCCAGGTGAAGAAACCCATAGCTGTACATGCTTTATTATTGTTTTTTGTTTGTTTTGTCTTGTTTTTGCAAGCAGTGAACTACCTTTACTGCTGTTGCCTGTATCTTTTCTTAGGATTGATGAGTAATGTTGACTAATGAGGGTGTTATACTTTTCCATCCATTTGGAGCCAAAAATTTTGTCATCAAAGTGTGGATGTGAGGCTCTGTGCCCTCCCAGTTATACTGCAGCAGTGGACACCTCAGTCAAATAGTCCTTAATATTATACGTGGATCAAGTTTGCTTGGAGTCTGACTGAAGGATGCATACACAGTCAGTACACTGTAGTGTAGGCCCTCAAGGAAGAGGCCAGCACACCATGGTCCATATGTTTACACCATGACAACAAAATTTACACCACCATGATGTCTGCAATTGTCCTTGTGCACAAAGCAAGTAGAATTCTACAGTTATGCTTGATGCGTGGATGATTGCTTGTGCAAACTGTGATGCCAGCACAGCCGCGTAACCGTTTATGCCCACACTGATAGTGTGCTTGACTTCCTACAACCTACTGCTGAACGATCGGTGTCACAAGCCAAAGTTTTCTACAGAAAGTCTTTTCTTTTTCAACTGTTGCAGGATCTCCTTCTCTGCCAGCAAAAATGTCTCTTAAGTTTCTGTGTTCTTAAATCACTGAAATGCTGGTAAATACCAACCAGCTTGCACACTCATGTGTCCAACACAGTTTAAAAAACAAAAAAAATCAAGAGGTACACGACAAGATGCAGCACAACTAAAATGCAGTGGCTGGTAGCAGTTGTGAACCCCACTTTTGGTGCTAGTCACTATTAGCAAGAGCGACAATGCAGAGCATAAACTCTAAGAAATCCTTGCCTTAGCAGGAAGAGGTGAAGTTAGATGACTTTCTACCCTCTTTGAGAGATTTTTTTTCTTTGCCTGTGGTCACGCTGTGCATATTAAGTAATTGAGAGCATACCTGCTGAAATCTGATCACAGTGCAAGTCTGACCGCCTCCAAATGTGGTTTTGCTGATCCAAACACAGTCAGATCATTTGGTCTAAGTGTGGCTTTTTGCTTAAAAGCAACAGAGTTTTCAGTTTCCCCTTATTTTGCTGGCAGTTTGGGTTTGTATTGTGCCACAGGACATACAAAATATTTATTGTTTTGTGTCATGTGATAGTTCCTAGATGCTTCCAGCAAATAAGATATTTACTTATTTATATTTACATCTGTGAATTTCTTCTATCTTGTTGCTTTTGGATCCCTTTCTTCTCAACCAGCAGTCCCTACAATCATGAATTGGACTGTGCAGAGAATGACATAGCACCAGAGTCAATGAAAACTGGTGCAATACTGAAAGGTCTTAACTCTCTGGAAGATCTTTTAGTGTCTGGATCCCACAGTGTACAGTTGGATTTAAATTGTTGTGAATTGCAGACTCACTCAAGAGATACATGGAGTTAAGCTTTTCTTGCATACATAGAATTTTGGAAAACCCCAAATAGGTTTTGTCCTTCCCTCAAAGGGAAATAACCAGTATTGTCTGTCCATCCATCCATCTGTCCATTAATTTTTCTTAGCCACTTGTCCAGTCTAGGTTTGTGGGGGCTGCTCAGGCTTATCCCAGCAGCCACAGGTTGAGAGGCAAGGCACACTCTGGACAGGTCACCAGTTTATCTCAGGGCTAACACCAAGAGCCAGACAACCATTCACGTTCACATTCACACCTACAGCCAATTTAGAATCACCAATTAACCTAACATGCATGTGGGAGTTGAGCCGGGGTACTCAGAGAGAGCCCGCACAGGCACAGTGAGAACATGCACACTCAATACAGAAAAGCCCGAGCCAGCCAGTGAATTCGAACCAAAGATCTTCTTGCTTTGAGGTGAAAGTGCAAACCCCTGCACCAGTGTGCCACCCCAGATTATAGGAAAAAGCATTTTGTTAACCGTTTTCTACAGTTGTACACATCTTTGTTTATCAGATGGCTAAAAAATAACAGGAAAACGTGTAAACTTCTGTTGGATTAGGCAACACAGACCCATAACTATATACAGGATAATCTTGCTTGTGTGCTTACTCATCTCCCAAAGGCCCATTTTGAGCTGGGGAAAAACTCTGTAAAGACAACATTAATACATTAATTGTAACCATAATATATCACCCAGATCTGCCTAATTTTCCATCCTTTATGCCTGTGAAGCCTTTGACTTACACTAATTATAGTTGGCATCTCAGTTAGGAGGACCAGCCTCCAGTCCTTGCAGCTAAATGGGGGGGCATTTCCATTTTGACATTGGTATGCTCATGTGACAGTTGGATCATATTGAGCAACACACCACTGAAGGTTGCTCACTGGGGTCGGTGTGATCCTCTGTGCTCTGTTGTGCAAGAAGCACCTGGTCACACAGACTCCTGATTATCCAAGGATACTCTCACTTGTTTTTAGTGGCTCCTAAATAATGCGATTGTTGCACAGAGCAGATATGCATTATGGAATCTGCTGTTTTAGACTGTCTTCTAATCAAGATCAGGCATGTGAAATGCAACTTTTTGCTACTCACAAAGTTAACAAAGCACACTATCTGTCTAGCTGCTAACTAATACTCCAGAAAACTGGTTGCCTGAGTGGCGTTAGAGCAGTAATTGTCAAACGCTTTCATGCCCAAAGCCTCACGATTAAGCCTCACGATCACGAGTAACAGTAAAAAAGGGACCCAAGTTGAATGTTAGTGAAATACAGCTTGGCATGATAGAATCAGGAACTCTTACAACAAAATCTGCAACTGAACACAGTTTTTCCTGTGGTACAAGAGGGAACTGGGAGGATTTGTCTTTCCACTTGACAAAAAGTCAAACTCTTCAGAAAAAATAATACAAGAAGGCTACTTCTAGAGAAATTTCTTATCTTACTAAACTAACTCATCCACCCATGCAAAGTCAGCTAATTATGAATGGCTAACACTGCTATGTTTTCCTTCATAATCCTCACTCTGTTCAAGGATCTGTTTCTATTCATAAACATTTTGGAAAAACAACGCTTGCACTCAGGTCATAAAACCGACACTCTGTTACAACCATGAGAACCTTTTTAATTTTGAATTTTGTCGTCTCACTTTGACTCCATTTTTTGATCCTCCATGACTAACCAGACCTGCGCCACAGTTTGAGAACCACTGGTCCAGGAAATGGTGCTTATTTGTGGTGATATCATCACTATAGATGTGACAGGATAACGCCATGCCTCCCTCCCCAAGTCACTGATAGTATCTGCCCCACCTCTTCATTCTTCACTTGGCATTGATGGAAAGTGAAAGTGCAGCTAAATTTCTCCAGAGAGTCTTATGATTTACTGGCCATGTGGTTAAAACATTCAAATAAATTAAACACTAATGCCATGGCTTTTAGTGGAGAATTTTTGTAAATATTGAGATTTTTTAGGTGTATCATGTAAATGTCAAAGTGAAAATTTTCATTAGATTATGTCTCAGTCAGACGCAACTGCACACTCACTTTATTAACAAGCCATCAATATCATATACTTGCATATACTTTTCCACATCTCATCTCTCCACTTATACGATGGCTAGAAAATATCAGTTCTGAAATCTGCATTCCAGGGACGCCATGTTGTATAGAAGTCTATGGGAAAATGGCCCCCAGCCCCTTGCTTTATGAACACTTTCCTTCTGAGTTGCAATGCAAGGTTCATTTTATACATTATGGCTCCTGTTAGTCAATAAGGAGGCTAGAGCAGGGTAAGCTGTACTATGTGATTGACAAGTCATTAGCCAATGAGTGTGCAGTCTCCCTAAAGTCAAGTCCATCCTGTGCTCATCTTGATGGCGAAAGCACTTAGCTTCACAGCAGAATTTCAATGACCAGCAGGTGTTGTCATGGTAGCTATGTCCATGTTTTGTATAGGTGGTCTTTATAGTGAATTGCAAGCAAGTGCTGAAAGCTATTTAAACTATCTGCTGCAGCTGTTTTTAGTGCCAAACAGCATCTGACTAACCATGGTCATCAGATACACTGTCCTTTTTGGAGGACAGTGTATCTGGTGTCAAGTGTGTCTCAGAGGTCTCTGCTTTGGTTAAATTCCCACAGTCCTTTTCTCTGCGTAGCCAAAGGGCCGTGCAAACACAGGACCATAAATTTGGCTTTAAACGCTATGTTTTGAGATGGTTTGTGTCTGAGAGTCATCAGACACGCCTTCATGGCCCCTGTCTAAACTTCACTTTCTCTTTCACACCCGGCTTCTAACAGGCTCATGGAAGCCCTGTTGCCATGGAATCTACAAATAAAAGCTCTTAACTTCACTTGTGGCAGATTGTCATTAAAGGGAAGCCCTCCTTAGAGCTTAAAATATGATCTGTGTGAATGCACAAATGCATACTTTTCTAAGGCACAATCACATATTTTAAATGTGACCTTTTGTGTGAGAGGTGACTAAGCCTTTTGTATGTGCACACCCTGTTAAAGTCCTATCCCCAGATGACGTGTCTCAGTTATATAACTAGCAACAGGGAGGAAACGCCTGGGAGATTGCTCCTTGAGTTGACTGTACTAGTCAGACAGCACAGCTTTATTCATACCAGACAGTTAGTTCAGCTCTAACACTTTGTTGTTGGAGCTGAACAGTTAAACACAGCTCCTTTCCATAGTGCTGCTTAGACAGCTGTCCCACTGTGTAGTTCCAGAGCACATAAAAAACCCAGGAGGTCCTGACCACAGTCACATGGCTGACCTGCCCTGTTTTCAGCTCTGACTTTTGCACACTTAGTTCACCTCCTTTTTGCAAGTCTCTACCAGTTTCATTCCTTTTCTTCTCTGGTGTATTTATTTCTCTCGTACAAAAGCTTCTCTATGCACTCAGCTCTTGTGATATTCTTACAGCTAAATGCTGCTGTTTTAACCCATTTATTCTTTTATGTTATTTTTATACCAAGTAGACCTCAATGCCAAGCTCAGTCTTCTCTTTACACCTCTTTAAGGCCTTAAGCAGTCTGTGGCGTTCAGCCTCACTTAGCTTTTTTGCCTGTGGAAACTGTCTTGAAGTTTCCACAGCCTGAAAGTCCTCTAGTACAGTTTCATATCACAGTAAATGGAAATGACATCAGTCACAGTGGGTAGAAAAATTTTTCCTTTCCCTTCTTCTAACTTCTCATCTTGTTTCAGGACACAAGATTTCGAGGACACTCTATTTTTATTGGTCCCTATGCTACTGATCCCTTCAGATTGGTCTCGTTCCAGTGACAATGTGCTGCAAGGCTTGCTGTGATAGGTCAGACCACCTAACTGCCTCAAATCCTCTGAAACCTCTACCGGTCCTATGAGCTGCAACACCATTACAATTTTTAGCTTTGACTCAGTATGTCAAGGTTTTGTGATTCCTCTGCTTCAGTGCACGAACAAGCAGGTTATTTAAAAAGTTGAGGGTGGATTATAAGTGATTACTTTTGAACTGCATTCGAATCAGGATCCATGAATATTTGGAAGGATTCTTTTCCATTGTGAGCTAAGGTGAAGTTGGACATTTCATGGAGTATCGTCACAAATACAAAGGAAATGTAAATAAGACAAAGTAGGAGACAGTGCCGAAATGTTTGAGTGGCATGATGGGGCAGTGGTTAGTACTGTAGCCTCACAGCAAGAAGGTCCTGGGTTCGAATCCACCAGCCAGCTGAGGCCTTTCAATATGGGGTTTGCATGTTCTTCCTGTACCTGCATGGGTTCTCTCCAGGTACTCCAGCTTCCTCCCACAGTCCAAAGACATGCAGGGGGTTAGGTTAATTGGAAGTTCCTAATTGACTGTTGTAGTTGTGGATTTCTGTGTTAGCCCTACAAAAGACTGGCAACCTGTCAAGGGTGTACCCTGCCTCTTGCCCTATGACACCTGCTACAGCCCCCCGCGACCCTGAATTGGATAAGTGGAATAAGATGGGTGTTTAAATCTTAAGAAATTATCACAGACTAATCTGGATCCTGATATTACTGGAGTTAACTAAAAGTAAACTAAATCTAGGTGTGATTAAATATTTTAGTTGAGTTAACTGAAATTTAAAAAAAAACGGCATTTAAACTAAGTGGAACTATATTGGTGTACTTCTGTCTTATTGTAGTCTGTTTGGTCAAATTTGCCAACAATCTGAGGAAGTTTTGTTGCAAATGTTTATTGAGACTTGGATTTCTGTGTGACTGTTAACTCTGACACGGCCACCAGTGCTACTTACACCCATTCAGGCCAATGTTTGCAATTCCACTAAATATCCTACGGTTTGTTTCAGAAGCACCCACATCACTCCCTGTGGTGTCGGGTCTATTTTTAACAGAAGCCACATTAACTTGCCCAGAGCAGAAGAGGAGGGTGGGAAATTAGATACAGGAACAGCACAAAGAAGTGGACCAGTTTTCAAAATAAAAGACCCCGTGCGGTCTAAATGGTGTGATTTGAAGCTTTGCAAAGAACAGAACAAAACCTCCCCTGAGACACAATGTCACAGGCACTCACCCGTTATATCCCTAGGGTAGGCTCCCTTCATTAAGTGTTGTTTGTACTGTAATACCTGATCTGAACTCTTTGTATTTTGCTTTTTTCAACTACTTATCCATATTTAAATTCTAAAAATACTAACAGGAACACTGTAACTGTCAAAATCTAAACTAAAACTTAGATCTGTGTAAACAATGTAAGTCAAATAATTGAGCAAACCTACTCTGGAAGTTTAACTGAAAGCAAAAACTGAACTGTAATAAAACTACAAAGATAGACCTATGATTCATCCTCATGTATTCATGGTGTGGAGGGAATTTTCAGCCTTAGTGGAGTTATGAAGTCTGGGACTGCTGCTGTTGATGATAATACTGTAAGCAGTAATAGAATATGCCATTATGTGAACCTGTTTGTGACTATACATACAGTAGAGCTTTACAGATGCGCAGCTGAATATTCACTCTTATCTGTCCCTGATATGCCAGAAGCATCTCACCAGGTGGGCCATTTTAATCTGTTAACCTGACTGTTCTTTTATGAGAAACAATGCACCCTTTGGTTAAGTGTGTGCAGCGTTACAGAGTAAGCATGTTGTAGTGTTGTTGACATTCCTGAGGAGCTGATCCGTGTGGATGGCATCCGAGTGGACATGATGGTATTTTCTAAATAATGTAGCAGGACAGAGTGCAGAGCACAAGGGAGAAAGTGAAATGAGAGCTGTGGAAAGAGGAGGAAGCTGATCTTAAAAGGCCGCTTTCCAGTCACCACAGAGCAGTGTAAACACATCCAGTCAAAGCTGGAATAAAACAGAGAGATGAAGGGCAAATAAGCAAACTCTGAGATACAAACCAACCAGAGTATTCCTGTAACAGAGTTTCCAGGGTCTGATATCATGATCAGGGCCTGTAGACTGGAGCCTGTAGACTGCGGCTTCTCTGGGTTTCACAGAGAATTGCATTGTGCTGAGTGCAAGGGGACTGAATGGTGTGTATTGTTAAGCATTTGTCCAAGCTAATGATGTAGAAACCCTCCATCAGGCCCACACTCAGCATACGTTGTAAGAGACTTGACCAGACTGCCTGCACAGTGCAGAGCTTTCATAGAGTTACGGCTCTGAGCAGACACTGCTGACATTTGTAGTCAAATACTCGGAAGGCCAGCAAGCTTTGTCAGGGATATTAAGGGGTTACAGTGTATAGATGGTGGTATGCTAACATACTGAACAAATGAAAGTTTTGTCAAGTCAGTTTGGTCAAGTTTTGACCACAAACTGACACGTGGCAAAAACTAAGGAACTGGTCGTGGACACGAAGAGGACCAGAACATTGGTGACCACAATTTCCATCCATAGGGTCTGTGTGGAGACTGGAGGATTACAAATACCTCGGTGTTCACATTTACGATAAACTGGACTTCATTAAATACACAGAAACCTTCTACAAGAAGGACCAAAGCCATTGTCAGCTGAGGTCCTTCAATATCTACTGGATGATGCTCAGGATGTTTTATGAGTCTGTGGTGGCCAGCACCCTCCTCTATGCTGTGGTGTGCTGCGACAGCAGACTAAGGGAGTAGTGGACACCAAGAGACTCAACAAACTGATCCACAAGGCCAGTAATCTCATTGGTGTGGAGTTTGACTCTGGATGGTGGTGTCCAAAAGGAGGATGCTGTCCAAGTTATGGACAATATTGGACAACCCTTTACACCCTCTCCTTGACGTGCTGAACAGACACAGCAGCATGTTCAACAATAGAGTCATCCTACCACGATGCACAGGAAATGTGCCCGTCAAACTTTACAACTCTTCACTGTGACATCTGGACTACTCGCTATTGCCATGGCTTTTACATGTTGTGTATAGTATTAACTTTGGAGTATTTGTGTTACATTTTGCACTTCTTTTATATATATATATATATATATATATATATATATATATCTTAATATTTTCTGTCATTCATATTTATTTATATTTGAGATCCCTGTGAAATTAATAAAGTATCCTAATTCTGTCAGTGGCATGCCAGACTGCCTTCTGTTAGCTTGTTATTCCTCTAATTGGTTATTAGGACAATTAATATTCAGAATCAGAATCCTTTATTTGGTTGGAACTGTAAGATTATTAGTTTGTAGTTGTATCTGTTCTTTATGGTTAAAAAGAAACAAAGTTTAATCTCTGGCATCATTTTAATCTTCAGCAGGTTTGCAGGGATCTTATAATAAATTGTTCAGTGATGATCTAATTTTTTCATTCTCTCTTTTACATAAGAAAAACTAATAATGTGTTTTTTTGGGGGGTTTTTTTGTCTTTCACACATGCATGGGCATTGCCCTCTTTCAAGACATTAAAAACTTCACTGACAAATCTTTCCTGAGTTTCTCATGTGATGCAATCTGACATTTTATTTCTGCTTTTTGACTCTGCAGCAAACAAGCGCCGCAGCCTGTATGGGAGCCCCTACAACCAGCAGAGTTATGGAAGTCCTTATAGCACAAATGCAGCCAACAGCCCTTACAGCAGTGGCTTCAACTCCCCCTCCTCAACCCCCAGCAGAGTGCCCATCGTTAGACAGCAGCTATTGCCCAGTAACGCAAGTATGGATTTCTCTGTAGTTCACGGTTTGCTTTCAAGATATGTTTAATTTATCACAAACATGTTTACAAATGATTTCCTCACCAGTACACCAGCGAAACTCCACAGCAGAGAGGAATCCTCCTGCGGTTAGTCCACAGTCATCAGTGGACAGTGAGCTGAGCACATCAGAGATGGATGAGGACTCTGTGGGATCCTCAACTACCTACAAACTCAATGACGTCACTGATGTCCAGATACTGGCACGCATGCAGGAAGAGAGTATGTACCCATCATCCCCAGCATAATTCTTTATTTTCTCTGAAATTATAGTTTTTGTTTATGCTGCACTTGTGTATGAACAGGTTTGAGACAGGATTACGCTGCGACAGCATCCAGACGGAGTTCAGGTTCGTCCTGCCACTCATTGCGGCGCAGCACCTTCAGCGACCAGGAGTTAGACGCTCACAGTCTGGAGGATGAGGAGGAGGCGGTGCACCCGGCCTTCCACCTGCCCTCCAACCGCTTCAGCCCCTCCCCTCGCCACTCTCCCCGTGCCTCCCCCAGGAATTCTCCCCGCTCGCGCTCCCCTGCTCGTTCCATCGATTACAGCCACAGCCGGGGCTCGCCTCAGCCCATCATCAGCCGTCTGCAGCAGCCTCGCCACTCGCTGCAGGGCCACGGGCACGACATGCAGACTAACGTGGTGAAGAATGAAGGTAAACAATAGAGTACCACTGGTACATGTGACATGCACGTTTCAGTTATTCCAGTGTTTCATACAGATTTAGATTCTAAATATGGGGGTAAAAGGAGGCACATGCATACTAAATAAACTGGTAGATAATGTGTTTATCGGGTGCTCCTCTGCAAATACCTTAGTAAGCAGCTATTTAGTGACAAATAAATTACAGATTAATAGAAACAGCTGTTTCTGCAGCTGTGGATTGACCCCAAAACCACACTGTTGGAAGGCAGCTGGTGACGGTCATCCTTATTCTGCTCTACAGTCTCTTCCTTTGTGCAGCTGTTTCTCTGCTTGCTTGTGGGGTGGTGGTGCAATGGTTAAGGTATCAAGCTCATGACTGAGAGGTTGTGAGTTCAAATCCTGGTCATGCCTAGACTCTTGGGCAAGGTCCCAACCAAGGCAAGTGTGCCTCTGTCCACCCAGCAGTAGAAATGGGTACCAGTAAATACTGGGAAGGTAACCTGTGATGGACCAGTGTTCCATCCAGGAGGAGTTTAAGTCACTTCGGATAAGCTCCAGCCTGATGAGCCAGTAAGGCTTGCTTGCTCTCACAAGAGACATCTGATTGATATTGTATACTGCAACTACAAACTGGCTGGTGAGTTATGTCCATGTACCTCCTGAGTCTAAAAAGTAAAGCCAGTGCAGAAGTGGCCTAAGACTTCCAGCTAGTATAGAAGTGTATAGAAAAATACTCTCAGCCTGCTTGCTATGTAACCACAGCAAACACTTTCCTGATGAATTCTAGTTTCAGGTCTTACTGAAAACAAAATATTGTTCATTATTGGAGTCAAAACTGAGGATAAACTGGAGTATACTCATTGGCTGTTTCCCTCAGTTTCACACTCAGATCCACCCCTCACTCATCACGTTCGGTTTCAAAACACCAAGGCAGTGACAGAGACAAGAGACACACAAGGCGAGGGTTAGCTGGTTAGTACAGACTGAACTTTCAAATAAGACTGAGTTGTCCATTATTGTATAAATTACAGATGTCATTGTTCCCTTAAAAGGATTAAAAAGTAGAATAAACTGAGTCGACAGATGTACTTGGAAGGCTATTAATATATCTGCAAGTAAAGTACATGTGTTGGAAACTCTGACTTCAAACTTTGATTCTGACCTTGGCTCTTATTTTTCCTGTTGTAGAAAAGCTGCGCCGAAGTCTTCCCAACCTCACACGCTCCTCAGCAGCAGCAGTTCAAGCCCCAGAGCCCGTCAAGAACAGCCGCAGCTGTGAATCCAACCTGCAAGTGCCAAACGGTGGCTCTCCCCGACACCAGAGCCAGTCTGCCAGTGAGTATCTTGAGAGCCACAGAAACCTTCACTTCAAAAACATTGCAAAAGTTGTATATGAAAGTTTTCTGACTGTTGAACTCAGTGATGAAGTCACTTTGTTGTTTGATATCAGATCAGTATTTGTTTTGCTCTCCAAGTGCAGCAACATGACAGCCTGTGTAATCTCATGTTATTCTTTGTCACTGGGAATTCTGTTAATCCCGCTGGCTGCACCTTCAGTGTAGGGACTGCACTGCTTTGTAGTGACATGGCTTTGGTGTTTGGGGATCTTCTTTGTCTTTGATCCTTTTTGCTTGTAATATCTTTTATTCACACACACTCACACGCGCACATCCTTCCTCTTATTGTCTTGGCATAACTTTCACTTCAAAGAAAAGCACTCTTTCTGCAGAAATAAACCATGATGCCAGAAACCCTGACAATCCAGAGCGACTCCGGGGATCTGTGACACTAACATTGTTTTACATTTGGTATCCAGTGGTTTTATGTTCTCGTTTAAAATCTTAGTAACCCTCCTCTGTGAGTAAAGACTATCCATTTGATATAATCCTGTAATGGAAGATCAAGGTAATGGTTTAGTCCTTAATCCAGAAACTGTAATCCTTCTTTTTTACAAGAGGCAGATGGAAGGGTCAAAGGGCAGGTTTCAGCTGGTTAAACATTGAGTAGTTGCCTTTATCCAGCCTTAACCAGCTCCCTATGTGGAAGGGCAGTGTGTTTATGTGGCCCATTTTTACCTCAGTCTTTGTAGATTTTGCTGTGGTGACTGGTTTGTGTTCTTCTGAGCTTTGACTATATTGGGAATGGGCACCTCTGCTGACTCTATCTCTGAATTCTCCTCACTGTAAAGCATGTGTAACCCAAAAGAGCCTCTTTTTCTCCATATGTGATCTGAGATTGGCTGTTAACTTGACAGAGGCAGAGGACTCTTTGCTCTTGCAGACCTGCTGTTCCTTCACTATCTCAGTGCGCTTGCTTGGAGAGCCCTCTAGTGGCCTCAACCTGCACCTCAGTCTTGAATAGCCTTAAGTGCTCCCTTTTTCCTCCATGAATTATGTTAATGTCAGGAAGAATGAAATCCATTGCTGACATATACCTGTTTTCCAGCAACAGCTCAGCTCCCGAGATACTCAACCCCATCTCGCTCCTCCCCGAAACCCAAACAGCACCTCCAAAGCCCCACTTCCCTACGAGGTAACAGCTGGAGGCTGAGATTGATCTCACACACAGATGCATGCACAGTTTATGGCACACTAAAGTCAGCTGAAGGTATAGACTGCTGATGAGTGTAAATGATGGATTGGCTATTATTTATGGAGCGGAAATAGATGTGAGGAAAGTGCATTAATGCGCCAGCTCGTCATTTCCAGCTCTCAGACAATGAGGTAGCACTGAGTTTTGACTTTTGTTGACTTCTTTGCAAGAGAAATGAGGAAAGATAAAGATGGAGCAGGGTGTTTGTTGGTAAGGATGAGGATGAGTTTAGAACTACGAACAAGTTTGCAACAAAACAGACAGGATTTAACATTCACAGAAGTGTAGACTCCCTTTTAATTGTGTTCAGCTTCTTCTGTGAAAAATAAAAAATCCATCCTGGGCTCAGTGATGTCCCAACTAGGTAACACCTTACAATAACCATTGTTAATAAACAGTAAACTGATTTTATTATAAGGATGTTTATGGTAAGGATGGATAGTGTTTATTATTTTGATAGGATAGATCTTATAAAGCTGATGCTTAGGTTCAAAATTCTTGTTTTAAAGAGCATATAAGCGGGTAGGTGGGATGGTGGTGGCATAAATCACTTAAGGGGTACACCACAACCCAGGCTTTGATCGTGGAAAATGCCATTTGTGTACTGTTTCACTCAGTTTTGTTTTTTCTTGTTTATATTTGCTATCACTTGAGTGAGACCTCCCTCACTATTGCTGCCACACATGTGACACGGGAATGCCGCTTAAGGACACTTGAGGGCACCATGATAGGTCACTTGGTTGAGCGGGTGACCCATGTACCGAAGGCTATTGTCCTCCTAGTCCTCTTGCAGGGGCCTGGGTTCAAGTCCACCCCAGGCCATTTTCCTGTATGTCATTCACCCTCATTCTCTCCCAATTTCTTGTCAGTATGCACTGTCCCATCTAATAAAGGTCAAAATGAAATCTTTTTTAAAAAAAAAAAACACTTAAGGGTACACTGTGTCACAAGTTCAATGTAGCCAGGCCTTTTTTTTTTTTTTTTCTTTTTTTTTTTTTTTTAACCCCAAAAC
>VUQH01005178.1:0-10304 GCA_015106775.1 Etroplus canarensis | reverse complement strand
ATATAAAAAAAAATATGTTTTTTAAAAAAAAAAAAAAAAAAAAAAAAAACAGCTCTCCATCCCACAGTGTCGGTTATATTGTCAAAGAGTATAAGAATGGTAGACTTGTGACTGGGAACAGAAGGTGCACAGGCAGAGCCAGAAAGACCCACAGCAGATTGGATTCAAACTGGTGAGTTAAATAAAGAAAAACAGGCAAGAAACAGCAGCAAGGATTGCTTCAGAGATCAACAAGAATCACCAGCTACAACTCGTATCCTAGCTCATTTGAAATCAGATCAGCCTCTATGGATACAGACGGAGAAACAGTGGAAAACAGTCATAGGCTCAAAGAAAGAGAACTGAAGAGTTAGAGCAGATTAAATGTCCAATGAAATTTGCACAGAACTGCGGAAGCTTTTGAGGATGTATATTATTTTCATAAAATTAGTTATTCGGCCTACATGGATCTGATGGAAAATAAATGTCATTCACTTTGACATTTTGCTATCTAATGCTATGACATTTGTGCATTTTTTATGTAAACTGTGGCCTTTTGCATTGTTTTGGTGACAAAGAAAAACCTCGCTGGAGGTAAACTCCATTCATATTAACAGTGATAAGTAATAAGTAATAAGTAATTCATGGCTTACCAAAGAAGAATAAATGAAGGCAGGCTCAGAAGCATTTGAAACTTTATGTACAGCAGGCTTGGAAGTCCTGATAATCAGATGTAAGGAACAGACTTTTATGAACAGATTTTTATGTAATTACATATATTTAAAAAAGTTAAGTTTCAAAAATTAGGTACGTGTTGTTGCAGCTTGCCTTCTTTCTGCCAGTGGGCATTAAACTATTATACATTAACATCCCCAGGCGGATTGCAGTGATCTGACTACCTCAATATGACAAACTGCTTGACTGTAGGAAAGATGTTTGCCAGAAATATCCACCTGAGTGAGATTGTTTGACAATTTATGTAACTGAAAGACTTGCTATGACGTAGGTTTTTCAAGTTGCAGAATTCTTAATTATAAGTTGATTACTTATTGTGGAAAGTACTTAATGTGACACATTGAATAACTAGCTAGTTTCATGTGGTATACCGAGCAGTGAATGCGATAGGCATGTTCCAAACAGTATGCTTGATAGCTGCCGACAAGGCTCTGGTTAGCGCCTAAAAATATAGTGTGCTATGAGAAAACAACAGAGTCAAAAAAAGAATTATAACTACTCAGAAAAGCTATGCTCTGTAAGCAGAAAAGAGCTTAAGTAAATTTTTGCAGTTATCAAATTACTCCTAAGCTAATTGGCTGCAGCTGGTCTAATCTTTAGCTTGAACACATGGAAACTTGCTCTTTTTGCTCTCTTTTTTGTCTTCTCTTTCCCCTCAGCCCCAACCAGTTGAGGCAGATGGCTGCCCCTCCCTGAGTCTGGTTCTGCCAGAGGTCTTCTCTAAAAGGGAGTTCTTCCTTCCCACCCTCACCGAGGGCTTGCTCAAAAGTGTTATCTGATTGTTGTAGGTTGTTCTCTAATATTCTAGGGTCTTTACCTTAAGGTGTAAAGCACCTTGAGGCAACTTTTGTTTTGAATTGGAGCTATATAAATAAAACTGTGTTCACTTGAAAATTGAGATGCACTTGATTGATTGCAAGTCTAGCCACAGCTATAATAGTAGAAGTTTTGGCATTTCTGCTGATCTGAAGCATTCAGTTATGAGTTAAAACAGTGCCACAATCTTTCTAGGAGTCCATGTCCTGGCAAATTTACCCCAAGCTGAGACCCTGCTATGCTCCTCAAGCCTCAGTTAGCATGTTAAATGTTAAGTCGTGACAGTTCAATTCGAAAAAGTCAAATCAAGTACAATTTTTGTAAGAGTCGCTAAGAGAAAGCCTCTTTACTCTACAAAGAATATGGCAGCATGGCTGAAGTTTCCATAGTTGCACCCAAACAAACCACAAGACTTCTGGAATAACGTTCTCAAGACAGATGCGATCAAAGCGGAGATCTTTGACTATTATGCACAGCGCCACATTTAGCAAATACCAAACACAGCATATCAGCACAGATACCTAATATCAACTGTCAGGTGGTGAAAGGGCGCATGTTTTGTAGCTACAGGACCTGGGTGCACCTTGCAGTCATCGAAATGAACATGAACTCCTCTGTATACCATAGTGTTCTAGAGTCAAATATGAGACCATCTGTCTGACAGCTAAAGCTTGGCTGAAACTAGGTCAGGAAACAGGGCAACGATCCAACCAGCAAGTGTACGACAGAAATTCTGAAAAAGAAAAGATTAAAGATACTGCAATGGCCCAGTCGAAGTCCAGACCTCAACTTGACTTGACATGCTGTGGCAGAACCTCAAGAGAGCTATGGATAAGCGAATGCCCACAACCATCAATGAACTGAAACAATGATGTAAAGAAGAGCGGCCTCAAATTCCTCTACATCAATGTGAGAGACTGACGATGTCATATAGAAAATAATTACTTCAAGACATTGCTGCTACAGGTGATTCTATAAGCTAGTGAAAAACGGAGTGCACTTAGTTTTTGTTTATAAAGTCATGTGAAAATGACCTAAATGTGAAAAAAAACACTTGATTCATAATAATTATTATTTACATGCAAAATATTACTGCTAAATATCTAAGTGCATTGTACTGTTTGTTACAGGAAAACTCAGGCACAACAAACCAGCTTTTAAAATGTCTTATAATACTAAATGAGTTCAATCCAACACAGTATTTTGCCTTTACAGTGTAAGACGTTCTCCTAAACATGCATTCATGTGCCTTGGTTCTAATAATTTAGGCAATGTTTTGCCACTGCCTTTGGTCTGCTGTGATGGTCTGGGTGTGTGTTTGTGTGTGCGTAATGTGCACCTGGGCCACTTGGCCACAACATCAAAGATCACGCATGCATAACTAATACGTGTTGTGTTATGGATTATGTGTTCTCATCTGTTATATTATGTGGTGTTATGCACATTAATCACGACATATGACACTGAATAATCCAAGGCACCCACCAAATTGCATAAGAGGTTTTTTATTTCATGCTGTAAATTTTGATTATAATGTTTTATCAGATATATTCTATATTTTCATATTTGCAGCAGTGTTTGTTTATTTCTAACTTTTTAACCATGAAATCTTGGAAAGGAGAAGAATAAATTCAAGTTGATGTCACATGGTTCCAACAGTATTGAAACTGACTGTGGTGGAAAATGGAGCATTAAAAATATAAATAAAAGACATAGCATTTACATGTAGGTTTGCTTCATTGTGCTGGGGTGCAAGTGAAACGAGCATCACCAACAGAATTGTCTGACAAATTACCATATGAATCTCACATTTTCAAACCACTGGTTGGTTCGTAGAAATGATTATTGAATCAGTCTGACAGTATATTTGCTATCTGTTCAGCTGTGTGTTTATTCCCATACTGGCTGCTGTGTTTCTAATTTACTGTGAATACATGATTGCACTTACTTTGTCTTTTCCGATGGAAAGAAATTTAACTGCCTTGTTGAGGTCTTGACATTTTAATAATTTGCTGATGATTCAGAGCCTTGATATACAAAAAGTGATCCTTGAATGCCTTCATATAAGATCTGGTTTAATAGAAGCTGGCTTCATGAAAGTGAGCATCATACCTGACCTTGCAGTCCATTGTGCTGTCAATTGAATCTTGCTTTTTTCCAATTTGGTCTGATCATTTGTGTCCTTCTGTTTACTTTTTCTCAGGTTAACTGGGTTCCAGCTGCCTCCACCAATTGTGAGTACAGGCTCCAGACTCACACTGTGGCTACTTTCTGACTACGCAGTCAGCGGGCAGGGATTCAAAGCTGTCTACGAAGGTAATACTACTTCCATATTATTGAATCGGCCACAGTGAAATACCTTGAATATATCTACCTTTATTTTTTTAAATAGCAATAACAGTCTTATTTTCGTAATTCTTTTCTATAATATTTTTATAATGTCAGTGATTAATGCAAATGATTTTGAATATGATGCTACCTTTCAGACATGGATATCTTCTAACAAAAGGGCTGAATATGAGTGACTCATTTCAGTGCAAAATAAGCAGTGGGTACTGAACCAATTCAATTATTTAAGCCATTCTATCCAGGTACTGTAGGTTATCACTTTTCCCCTCTCAGGCCAGGACTAGCACCTTTATCACGTTGACATACAATGTTTTATGATCCATAAAGGAATGATATTAATGATATCACGCTTCAGTCCCATGCAGGAGGAATGGTGAGCCTAGGGAGAAAAAAATACAAGCGAGTGACTAATTAGGCTAATTACCTGACATGGGTTTGTCAGTCTTTTTGAGATATTGGGAATGGCGAGATGTGGCTCATTGGAGCAACATCAAGAGACTCAGAAGGCCTAAGACCACACTGCGTGACTACATAAAGCCAAATAAAAAAGAACAACGAGACTGTTTGTTAATTCTACTGGGAGGCATTTGGGGCATTGTGCCTTTTTCCCTACTAGTGGGAATAAAGCTGTCAGATTTGTCTACCTTCTGACCTTGGATGATTTAACTGTCTCTTTTGCAGCAAATATGCTTGCAAAACTACACAGGCGCATAAAGTAATTCCAAGACTGCAAATGCTTCGTTTTTCATAGTTTATTTTCACAATTTTACTGCTTGAGCAACTGCTTTCTCTTTTTCCTATAAGCAGTCATTTACTTACATACACAAACTGTACTGTCGATGGCACATTAAAGCTAATAAAATTGCGAGAACCCGCTTGTTAAGTGTTGATGTATTGATCTGCTGGTAATATTTTTTTCTGGGTCTCTTGCATAAGATGGTGCTCTTGTGCTTTGAACTTGCCCAAGTGCTTGGTCCCATGTTATTTAATTAGTTGAGTTCACAAAACATTGTCAGAATTCTCATTATTGTGCTCTACAGTCTTTTCTATCTATCATATTTATATTTAATCGGACATCTGTAAACAAAGAAATTTTCTCCTCTGGGATTATTAAAGTATTCTGATTCTGATCAACAGAGTTAGTGTAAAAGCAAGTGAAAAGACACGTGTGCCCACTGTATTATTTATTTTCCTGGAATATCAGGCTACTTTACATAATACAAGGAAATTTACACTAATTTACTAAAACTTTCAATAAACTGATTAAATTATGTTAGGTTACATTTATGAGAACATTTTACTTGTGCAGTCAGCTCTGGGTCAAAGGTGTGTGCATGCATGGTCTAGTGTCATTTTTAGGACATAAGAAACTAGCAGGCTAGTGAAAAGAAAAAAAAATAATTAGAAAATGAAGTTTTGTTTTGTTTTTTTGTTTTCCCCTGGGAATGGTAGAATAAACCCAAGCAGCAAAGATAATGGAGAGGCTAAGAAAAAGAAAGCAAAATTCAATCAAAATTATGGCAACAACTGCATAAAATATAGTTTCATTGCTTCTGATGGTGCAAATGTTCCACACCCCTTTGCATGGTGTGGGGAGAAGCAACCAGATGAGACTATGAAGTCCACAAAGTTAATTCTGCACTTGGAGACTAATCATCCTACTCTGAGGGACAAGATAATAGATTATGTTAGGAGTAGAAGAGCTGAATTCGACAGTCTGAGGGAAGTACTGAAGTCTGGAATTTCAGTTAACGTTAGTGCATTATAGGTAGCATATTCAGCAGCTAATTGTATTGTCAAGAAAAAAAAAAACATAAAAACAAGCATTTTGACTTTGGAGAGCAGCTGATGCTTACAGGAGAGTTGTTTGGAACATTTTGGCGCAGTAGCAACTAGCATATAAAGGAACTTTCCTCTATCAGATAACAAATTTAAGAGGAAAATAGATGTGTGACGGCATAGGATGTCGAAAGCCAGCTGTCTCTTCTGTTAGATGGGTCTACAGATGTGGAGAACAAGGTGGTTTTATTAGTTTATGTGAGGTGCATCCGTCAAAATGGCTTGCAGGCGGACTTACTGTGTGCTTTAACTCTGCTAACAAAAACAACAGCAGAGGAAATATTGTGGATGAATACATGTTTGGTAAACTCAGCTGGGACAGCTGTGCTGGTGTGTGCACTGATGGTGACTGGCCACCTACCTGGCTTCATCACTCACGTGAAACAGGTTGCATCAGACTGCATGTCCATTCATCTTTTCATTCATTGTGAACTACATTGCACATTGCAACATGCTTCGAGGTAATGCATCAACAGTATTTACAGGGACCACTAAACTTGCTACTTTTAAAGTGAAGCTGGATTCTTGGACAAAAAGAGCGGAATGAAGTGTCTGGCTTGTTCCAAACTTACACCTAGTGCATGGCAGATGGGAGATTTGTGCACCTGGCTGAATTTAAGAGATATTTCCCCTTCTGCAAAGGCCCTGAGGATTGGGAAGAAGCAGATACATGATCCTTTTACTTCAAAACCATCATCTGAGCCATCCAGTGCAGGACAAACTACAGGAGTGAAAACAATGAGAGGACTACAGGCTTCAATCATATCCCAATCGATTTCATCCTTCTGAATTAAAGTTAAAAGGGAAAACCCAGATCTTGCCACAATGGTGTTGAAGGCATTGTTGCCATTCCCATCCACATACTTGTGTGAGGCCATTTTTTTTTTTTTGTTGTTTGTTTTTTTGTTCTGACAGTCAACAAAACAAGACTCCACAGCAAACTGGATGTTAAAAATATCCTGTCAATCACACCTGGAGTCCATGCTATGACCACTTCCTCTCTGGAAAACAAGCTCAAGGTTTGCCCTGATGTCGAGTTAGTATTGATTTTGGTGTGTTTTGTACACAGTTTAACTGTATTTTGTTTTTGTTTTACTACAACTACACGACAGTAGTAGTAGATTACTATCAGGTCAGTTGCGCTCCTCTCCCTCTTTCGCCCCTACCTATCTAGTCTATATAGTTAAAAAGGTTTGGAATTCCTGCTTTAAGTTAAGCTTTCCAAAACCTGCACAGTACACTACATCCCATTGTTTTACAGTTTTCAGTTGGAGACACTCATATTTGTTTTCTTCAGAAAACAAAAATCACTACCCAACTAAGAATTTGTCAGTTGAGCCTCAGCTCTGAATTTTTAAATAGAAAACAATTCAAACCAGCATATTAATTGTTAATCTTATGTTGTGGATGTGCTATCTCAGACACACTTGGCTACAATTTTGTCATTTTTTTTCATTGTCTTTGCCCTGCCATACACCCATCAGGCACAAGAATAAAACATTCAGTAATCAAGTGAATAACATTGATCATTTTGTTAAAGTCCAGTGTTCTGCTTCAAAACTTTGGAGTCTGTCAGTTATGTGGCGGTTACTTTGATATACACTCCCTTGTGGTAGTGGCACTCCCCAATGGCAGCTGCTTCCCCCAGTATGTAATACACCTCACCAAGCCCCACAAGGAGCTGACCTGGTCTCAAAAGTCCCTAGACCCCAGTCCATTCAACATCTGTATAATGAAGGAGTGCAAGACCGATCCACTAAGGTTTTACTCCACTAAGTATCAGCTGTCAACATCCTAGTGCCATACACTACAAGGCAACTTGAGAAGTTTCAGGACATTGCTCTAATGCCAGTACCGTGTCACAAAATCTCTCTAGTTAACCATGCAGTGCTAGATATGTTAACTGGTCTAACTTAAGCAGAAATTACAAAAAAAAACAAAAACATAAAAGCAAACCTCCAAAGCCTGTCTGGTGCTCAGGCATCTCCCTTTCTCCTCCGTTATGTCCAAAGTTATAACAGTCCTGTACTTTTTAATGTCTTACCTGAGTGGATTACTCCAATCTTCTAACTCCCCTCAATCTCGTAAATCCTCTTTTTCATGGCTGGATAGTTGGATGCTATGGTTAATAATGACAGCTGGGAGAAAAAGCTACATTCGTCACTCTACTAGAGTTAAAAGAATTCAACCCCTTTTTAACCTTCAGTGGTGCCTCAGTATTTTAGTATTTGCTACTTTTTGGATCTGAAGCAAGAAAGAAGCCAGGAATGGTTCCTACATCAAACTCAACGTGTAGATAATGTAAAACAAGGACATTTTTAAATCTTGTGGTGACTGTGGTACCAAAGAGACTAGCTGACAGATACCAAACTTGTTGAGCACCAGAGGAAATTAATGCAAAGCCATAATTACCTGTCAGCCAGCTCACGTGGCACTGGTGAGACCAACTGCAATGACCCATGTCATGGGGAAAAGAGAGGGGCTCTGCTGTGCTGACATGTGGTGCTGCCCTCTAGGTTAGAGTGAATGTTAATTGGAGAGTAAGAAATAGGGGAATTAAAGCATAGCACCAGTTCGTTGTAACGGAATGGGTGGAACACCACCCACAGTTGGCCTTTATTACACAGGATATGCACATCTTTGCTCTTCTATCCCTTTCTCCTCAGATGTGAAGCCACAACCCTTTTCTCCCTCCCTTCATTCAGTTCGGTTATAATCTACTCTGCTCTTGCTTTGAACCTTTTTGCCAATTTCCCCCGTGGCGCACATGGGTTTTTTGGCTTCTCTGTGCCACTGAAATCGCACCAGGCTCCTCGGTACAAAGGCTAGAGGTAATGAATCTCCATGTCTCAGACTGATTTTATTTAGTTACAGATTGAAATTAACAGGGATGAAAATCAGCAAAACGGTAACACCAGGTCAGGTCAACAAGCAAGATAATGTATTCTTGGTATATTCCACACTGGTCAAAGAAAATACTAAATAGGAAATAGACAGTTCAAGACATTTTCTGTCATTTGTTTTTTTGTGTGGGTAAAACACTTTGTGAATATTTCACAATAAAGCTCTTCTATTGCTTTTTAATACTTGGCAGCTGCATACCTGGGAACTGCAGGAGAAATATGAAGTTTCAAATGACTTGTCTGCAATTGAACTACCCGGGACGCCAAGTAACAGCAGGGAGATGTCACAGAAGCTACACACTGCTTTGTGCTGCTTTGTTTAAAGCTGGTTTGACCAAAGCCTCTGGCATAGAGATGCTTTTGTGCTTTGATTTGATTAGTTCACAGTTAGAAAATAGACAGCAGGGAACATATCAGGCAATGACCAACGACTGTACATAATCAGTGATTGTACTGTCTAGTCTCGGGAAGACACCTGTATCTACTGTTTGTCAGGTGGAAATTTAAATTACACCTGTGTGTAAAGTGACATTCTTTGTCTTGCTTTTCCAATTTCAGTAATTTCTCACCGAAATTCTGCATATGAGATTACCCATTCCTCGTTTTGTGGTCTTTGTCTCCATAATTGTCTATTTAAGCAGCATTTTGCACTCCATTTGAACCAAATACACATACAGCATCAACAAGGAATGTTATGCATGAGAAGGCTTTGAGTTCTGCTCTAACTGCACAAGTAAACCACAAACCTATATGTATAATGGATTTCAGTATAATCTCATTTTATTGTCTCATAGACAACACTGTATAACTGCATGACAACCTCGTCTTTAGTTTAACTACAGTATTTTATGGTTCAAGTTATCTCATAACCAGCCTGTTAAATAACATGCTAACTGTATGGATCCATTTTCATCATTTCCCAAGTCCAAGTCGTAAGTGCAATCTTTTCCTCATGGAAAGGACATTTGGAAACAATAAAATGACACCAGTAAAAATGCCAACTGTTTGTAGGTTGCATTACCCAGAACGCACCGTGGTTGATTGCCTCTGTCATGATTCCAATGGAAGTCTGTGAAAATGATTTTTAAACCTAAAATGAGTGTAAATTCATATAGTTCTATGGGCTATCCAGGGCTTTCAGTATCTGAACCTTGAGGGCTCTGTTTATGAGTCTTCTTCTTCTTCTTTCGGCTGCTCCCATCAGGGGTTGCCACAGCGGATCATCTGCCTCCATCTCATCCTATCCCTTGCATCCTCTTCCCTCACACCAACCCTCTGCATGTCCTTCTTCACTACATCCATGAATCTTCTCTGTGGTCTTCCTCTTCTCCTCCTGCCTGGTACCTCCATCTTCAACATCCTTTGTCCAATATATCCACTATCCATCCTCTGAACATGTCCAAACCATCTCAGCCTTGCCTCTCTGACTTTGTCTCCAAGCTTCTCAACATAAGCTGTCCCTCTGATGTACTCATTTCTAATCCTGTTCATCCTGGTCACTCCCAGGGAAAATCTCAACATCTTCAGTTCTGCCACCTCCAGCTCTGTTTCCTGTCTTTTTGTCAGTGCCACTGTCTCCAAACCATACATCATAGCAGGTCTCACTACCGTCTTGTAAACCTTCCCTTTCACTCTTGCTGCTATCCTTCTGTCACAAAGCACCCCTGACACTCTCCTCCTCTC
>VUQH01005176.1:0-11009 GCA_015106775.1 Etroplus canarensis | reverse complement strand
TTGAAAAAAATTTTTTTTTCTTTTGTTTTTTTTTTTTTTTTTACAAGTTTAAGGTTTTTGGAAAAATATCAGAAAATATCAATGTTGTTAATACGAGGTATAAAATGAATTACATTGTGTTAACCTAAGCATTTATATAATGATATCCACTGCAAACATTTTAGCCTGTTGAACATACATGGTTTCACTACAGCAAAGCAGGTGTCTCCAGCTAAATGGTAATGTGCATTTCAGGAGAACATAATGAAGACAATACTTTGGATGTTGTTAATATAAAACCTTGAATGCTTTGAACAAATCTGGATGCTGGTCTCGCTAAAGTTGAAGTATTTCCTTCCTTGGTCTGAAAAGTACCATAGGATCGTTTGCATATTACCTTTGTGAATCAGTTATCACTCCTTGGTCGTCCATCTCAGCGCAAAGTACTTCAACAGAAGACTCATGTTTGTCTTTCTTATTAACAAGCCAAGCGGAGCTATCGGCAGCCGCACTAGTCGCCAGCTTTCCACATGTAGTTTTTTACTGTGCCATTTGTATTTTTTTCTGTTTGTGGGCATCCTGCTCCTTCAACATGTAAGGATGGACTAGAACACTTGTAGGCATATGATGTTCCTGTCAGTTTCAGAAAAATTGCAACCTTGGTACTTAAGCTGCATTCTGTACTTACAGTATTAGAAAAATAAAGACATTGTCCCATTTTCAGAATTTTGGTACCGAAAGGTATTCTAAGCTCTGGTGACATCCCTAATACTGATGCTCATTGGATGAGTGGTTTTATTTACCTGCTGCCGAGCCTTCTGGTTTTGGGCCATGCCCATATTACTTGCTTCAAGTTTCTGTCGTATCATGTGATTGATGATTATCCCATATAGTCCCTCTATTACTTTTTTTGCATTTGCGTCTGAAAGAATGTAAAAGGTGGTCATCATTGTTTGTCTTTTGTAGCTGACAGAGAAGACCCGAGCAGCCCTGGAAAAGCAGGTGTCTCAGAAGATTGCAGCTGCTATGCCCGTAAGAGCTGCAGACAAACAAGCTCCTGCACAATACATCAGGTATGTATTTGATTAGGACCATTATCAACACTACACACAATCAGTGAGGGAGCAGGAATGTGGACTGCCAGATTCTGTAGTGCTGTGCAGTCATCAAAGGGAACTGAGGGCTTTTTTTTTAAGCTCCTTTCAGTTCAACTAATGCTATTAAACTTTTTATGTGTGTGAAACAGCTTACAGTAACAGCAGGCTAATAAGATATATTAGTTAACATAACAATTGGAGCCTAGGTCTTGCTTAATTGCAAGACTCCGACTTGTTTAAGACAGATCCTACATAGACACAGACACGTAAAAGCCAACACTGCTTTGCTTGGTTTTTTGTATTTTTTAAGCTTTTGCAGATGTATATGTGAGTGAGGGTAAAGTTTTATGCCTGGTGACACTTTTTTTTTCACTCTTTTCAAGATACACTCCATCCCAGCAGGGAGTGGCTTTTAATTCAGGGGCCAAACAGAGGGTGATCCGCATGGTGGAAATGCAGAAAGACCCCATGGAACCTCCACGTTTTAAGTAAGTAAAGATATCTCCATCATTAATCTCTGCAATTTAAAAATATTTCTATTTCACTTGTTATGGCTGTTGTGACACTTCAATTTGTAGTCCTGATATCTTGATGTTTCTTTTTTGAATGTGTCCCTGTGTAGGACTGGTATTTTAATAACCCATCAATTTAAAGTGAGGAAAATAAGGATTTCTAAGTAGAATTATTAAGAAGTCTTATGGGATTAAAACAAAGCAATAAAAAATGCAAACATCTGGAATGATGTATGTTATTCATACTGGTTTAAGAAAACCCCCTCTAGAGTAAGGTCCTCCCCCTCTTTGTTTTCTTCTGCTTTTGTGTCTTTTTTTTATATCTAACTGGGTCATTTTTGTTCATTTACTTTTTTAATATTTATGTGATCACAACCAGCTGTTTTTCTGCAGAAAATAATAAAGAAATGCAATGTGGTTAATTGTGTTTTTCAGAATCAACAAGAAGATTCCCCGTGGACCACCTTCTCCACCGGCCCCTGTGATGCATTCTCCAAGCAGAAAGGTAGAGTTGGCTCAAATATTGGAAATGCTCTTCTCTTCAGTCCTTTTTATAATGCTACATGCTGAATCAAGTTGTTTGAATTAGGTTTGATAGTTTCTCCCTTCTGTTATAGATGACAGTCAAGGAGCAGCAAGAATGGAAGATTCCTCCGTGCATCTCCAACTGGAAGAACGCTAAGGTAACACAACATTTGAAATAGTATTTGTTTTTGCAGGCTTTGTAAAATAGTTTTATTCTTAATAAATCATTTCTTAATGTGCTTGATTCCTGTCAGGGCTACACCATTCCACTTGACAAACGTCTGGCAGCTGATGGTAGAGGTCTGCAGACAGTTCACATCAATGAGAACTTTGCCAAGCTGGCTGAGGCTCTCTACATTGCTGATAGAAAGGTAATGTATGATTGTCTCAAGGGAATCTGACATGTAATACAGTTTAAAATGTACATCTGTGGCTTGTATTTAAATGCTGGTTGTCTGCAGGCCAGGGAGGCAGTGGAGATGCGAGCTCAGGTAGAGAAGAAGATGGCACAGAAGGAAAAGGAGAAGAAGGAGGAGAAACTGAGGGAGCTGGCTCAAATGGCCAGAGATCGCAGGGCAGGGATCAAAAGTCACGGTGACAAAGGTGAGTTGTGAAGATAAGAGCCAAGAAGAAAAATTTGATTTAATATTTAATATTCTGTGCTGCGTTTTTCCAAGCAAGTAGAGCAGACTCTGTTATCAGTGCTGTCGCCAGTTCCAAATCTGGAACATGACTGGCATAAGTGATGACAACATTTTTCACTCTGCCAGTGTTGACAGGACCAGTAAGCTGTGAAATGATGTTCCTGCTTCCCCACTAATAATTTACATATATTTTTGAGGGAGAAAAAATCAGCACTTCTTGTCTTGTTTGTCTTGTTTTTTAAACATATTTTTGAATGATCATTTAGCTACAGAACATTGACCAAGTTTATAAATATAGACTTTACGCTGCGTTACATTTTCTATAATAAAAGCTTCACCTGTCAGCTGGGATTTTGGTTTGCACTTGTTCAAATATTTTAACATTACCTACAAACCACCTCTCATTCTCTTTCTACTTTCCCCCTCACTATTTCCATGTTTTTCACCCCTGCACCATCCTACTGCACCATTTCACATCATTTGTACCCTTTGCTTCTACTTTTTTTAATTCACTTTTTCTTTGCGCCCTGTTCTTCCTGTTTTCTCATCCGTCCATCTCTACCCCGTCTCTCGCGGCAGGTGGCGAGGACAGCGAGGCCAGGGAGCGTGACGAGATCCGCCATGACAGAAGGAAAGAGAGGCAGCACGACAGGAACATTTCCAGAGCTGCTCCTGATAAGAGGTGCTGGACACGCACTTTAAACACACCACATGTGAACTCAACTACCCTTCCCCTCTAAACACACACACACACAAATGTACTGCTCACTGCTGAATCATTCATGGGGTAATACCGAATACTGAACAAACGCAGCAGGATCCGGCAGAGTGCTCAGGATCCACAGACTGCTTGTGCATGTGAGGCACACCATCAGTGTGCAGTTGTGTGTTAAGTCTTGTCTTGTGCACGTCAGGTTGTCAGTTGATAGAATTGTGGGTCCCTGGAGAAGCAGAGAAAGTGAAATCCAGAGGAGCGCTCATTACAGTCACAATTCCAGCTGTCAGAAAGCACAGACCTTGTTATCTTAAAATTACTTTTCACTTCACTTTGAGATGGCTGTTTGCTGAAGGACAATCAAGATGTTAAAGTCACCAAGAACTGAATAAAAAGTTCACATATTTCTGCATAAATTTAACCTTAAATGGCTGAATGCTCATACTATTTTTCAAATATGATTTTTAAATATGAAGTAAAATAACACTGAAATTACTATTTTATTCTGACTTTGCACTTTTTAAAGAAACTTAAAATTGATAATGGATCTGCTTTCTCTAAAGTATCCTGGGACTTATTACTCTATTTATAGCTTATCGCTGTGGTTGTCTTTTGTTTCAGCTGAATCTTGTTCTTTGTTCCAGGTCCAAGCTGCAGAGAGATCAGGACAGGGACATCAGTGAGCTCATCGCTTTGGGCAAGCCCAACCCTCGTTCCTCCAGCGAGGCGCAATACGACCAAAGACTCTTCAACCAGAGCAAGGTTAGAATGTCTCTCTTACATGCTTTACTACAGTAATGCAGACTAAGATGAGCTGTGGTGATTGAACTAAAAAAACAAATCCAGTCCACTATTCCAGTGTTCACATGGTAAACTCTGATGTTTTGCTAGATAGGTTGATGTCAGTAAAAGTTTCAGTTGCAGACCCAACTTGGAAGATGACAACCAAAAAAGTCATTGTAGCTATTACATTGTTGTGCTCCTTATTTAGTCATTCTTCCCTGTCTCTCTGCAGGGTATGGATAGTGGATTTTGCGGTGGTGAAGATGAGACATACAACGTGTACGACCAGCCGTTCCGCAGTGGCAGAGACATGGCCTCCAACATCTACAGGCCCAGCAAGAATATAGACAAAGATGCCTACGCAGATGACTTCGACACACTCATGCATAACAACAGGTATTATGGATTTTTTTTCCATGTACCTTTATTTGGCTGATTCTTACAATTACATCATTGTATATCAATTCACCGTTTTAACCTGTTCTATGGAGAAAATGCGGGGGGGAAAATGTTTTTCATCAAAACTATTGAACACCTTAAAACAGTTGAACAAAGTAATCAAGAACACCCAGAGGGACTTTCCATTTTCCCACAACTTAAGAATTCATATGTTCATTATTATGTTAAGCGTGATATGCCAGGAGTTGTGACATCCCTTTTGGTCCATGCTGCTGTTTGTGCAACAACGGTGAGCGTAAAGTAGGTGTAGTAAAGTAGACAAACAGTAGAACAAGAATAACAAGCTTAAAGTCAAGTCAAAATATTTTCTTATACATACACAGCAATGAAAAATTCAGGCCGCTTCCTAACCCTCCATTCTTTGTTTTATGAATTAGTTGACAACAACTCTCGTAACTCGTAAATGACATCCACAAGGTAAAGTGGATACTTGCTGGAGTTTTGCTTTTAAAAATTTGTAAAATGTAAACAGTAACTTTTGATCAGACTGTCAACAAGGTGGCTAAAACTAGACCTTTTACTAAGGCAACATCTAACTCCCTAAAATATGTTTTTAAAAAATAATAAAAGCCCAAAATATTTCAAGGTCATTCTAGTTTTATTTTGAGGCACGAGACAAGCTTGCGCATGAAGTCCCAGCAGGAGCCCTTGTCCTTGCGGCAGCAGTGCTACACTCGGCTAGTGGAGCATAGCCTGTCCCATATGTTTAGTCACCAGGTTGTCATTGTCCTCCAGGAATGTTTGGTTGGCCACAGGGTGCTACACCATTGTACAAAACAGAACAGCGAAAACATTTTCACTAGAGACATTTTCTCCCTGCAAAACCCTGATATTTTGAAGGTCATTTTCTTCTCTTTCAAAGCGTCTCAGCTTTGTCAGTGAATGTATTTAAATAACCTGCAGATCTGGTAGGAATGTGTAGTGAATATTATTCTTTTCCTGTCCTCTGTTAGATTTGCCCCAGACAAAGAGTTCTCAGGTGCCGACCATGGACAGAGGCGTGAAGGACCAGTCCAGTTTGAAGAGGATCCCTTCGGTTTGGATAAATTCTTGGAGCAGGCTAAGCAGCACGGCGGCTCCAAGAGGCCATCCACCAGCAACCGCTCGAAGGACGACTACCATGACAAGAAGCGCAGGAAGGAGTGAGAGCAGTTGGATTTCATACAGGGCATCTGATGAGGATGAAGCAGTAGTTGCTGCACCCAGTCAGTGGTTGAGGGGTGTTATAATGTACAAGTCTCTATCAGGAATGAACTTTAAGATTTTTGTCTTCTTTCAGTGTGAAAGAAGTTGTAAAACTTTTCCACAATTGTCATTTCCTAGACTTTATTAACCTACGTTGCGCATTCATTGTCAGGTGAATTATGACAGGTGGCATGATGACTGTGTGGGCCCTGCATCTGAAACATTACTCTTTATACAGTGCAACCCCTTTCATGTCAGATAAGGCTGGAAATACTTGGTGATAATTGAGCCCTGAAGTTATGTAGATTTTAGTTGTTTATTTTTCTTTTTATAAACATGTAATGCTAAAGGTTACAGAATAAACCCAACAGAAACTTAGCAGGAACTCCTCAATATTAACCTTTTTCTTATTTGCGCCCCACATTCCCTCCTTTTTGTTTTTGTTATCTGTGTTTTATTTAAGCCCCTGGTGTATTTGTGAGCACAGTCCATATTTTATGGCAGATATGTACAGCAGTTCAAATGTGTCTGGAAGATTAAAGCAAGCCAGCTTTATAATACTTGTACATTACTACCAATGGAATAAATTTCATACAGTGTGTAATTGTTGTTCCTTTGTGCTTTTTATTGAGTAAACAAGTTTGAATTTACAAATCTGGAGATAAGGTTGCCCCCTATCAGTTACTTAAAACCCAGTTCAGCACTGCCAAATCTAAACTTTTCTAACATAGTGGGAAGTCCATTAGTTGTGTAATTGCTATAGTTTGTTCGTAGTAGATTTCCATTATTTTAATCACTTCCTGAGTAATGCAGCCCATTTACATAGATGATTAAATGTCTGAAATGCATTCAGCAAAGCCATCAATTACACTGTGTGAGTAGTTTTCAGGGTTTTTTTCCCACTAGAAATTGGCTGTGCAATTTATGTGATGATTAGACTAAAACTGGTTCAATTAATTACAATTAATTATGATTTATGCAGCCTGACAGTTTTATTTTCCTGGGCTTCGGAAAATAATAAGCATGGCATTACACAGCCCAGCGGACTCCAAAATCTGCACTGTGCCATCTTTCACTCATGCTAGAAAAGGGATGTGCAGTGATTACCTGCAAGAGAGATTTTTTCTTCTGTAGGCAGTGTTTGTAGGTGCGGTTTTCTGTATCGGTGCACTGTTCTGAACATGATTGCCGTGTTACATTGCACATCTTTTACCAGCATTTGAGAAATTGTAGCCTTAAGCCATGTCTACACAGGGATAGTGCGAGCGACTCACACTGCTGAGCTGAAGGTCACCTCCAATAATACATAGTCACTGTAGTTACACACGTCTGGGGTCTTATTTACTGGTCTGTACCACAAATAAAATGTCAGCTATAATGCGCCCTGTTGGGGCAGGTGGATTGTTCAAAACAGGGTGTTGTTTTCTTTCAGATGTGAGAGACAGTTGGGAAAAACCATCTGGAGTGTTAGTCATGCCATTTAATTGCTAAATGACATACAGAGTAGCTCTTAACCAGATGAAACCAAGCCAAATAATATGATTTATTTGTGTATTACTTTTCAAAATCAGTGTTGCAAAGAATTATTATGATGGATGGTGGATTAAGACCATAAGAAAAACACTACAGATGATACAAAAGTGATTTAAAAGAAGATACTGATGAAGTGAGTCTGAATTCCTCGGAAAGGTCATTCAAAAACTGAAGATCCTTAAATGCCTGGTTAAACTGAATGATATTGGCCTATCCTAAGGCCAGGCTGTACTGCAGCCCTAGGTAATATTTTATTTTGCCTGCAAGTGTCACAAGGAGAACACTACTGTACATTACACTGATCCACCGTCCATGTCATACTATGATACAGAGGTGCAGAACGTGACCAAGAGACCCTTTTTCTTCAGTTTTTCAACTCTTCACTTTTATCCATTATAGCAGATTGCTATAATGGATAACCAAAACTATATATAATTCCTCCTAAGGGAACGCATTTGGCACATTTTCTCTACAATCTTAAGTTGCTTAAACTCACATTTTTCAGTTACCTTGTTTACCAGAATTTAGATTACAGATGTGCAGTCAACCCTTAAGCTTGTTTCCTATTTGCTAAACGTTTATTCTGAGCAGAGATGCTCAAATAATACTGAATATACACTTACTTCATTAGATACACTTCGCTAATACCATATTGGAGCCCTTTTTGCCTTCGGAAATGCCTTAATTCTTTGTAAAACAGATTCAAAAAGTTGCTTCATATTGACCTGATAGCATCACACATTTCCCAGAGTTTTGTTGGCTGCACATCCATGACACGACAATTTCTCATTCCACCACATCTTAAAGGTGCTCTGTTGGGTCAGATCTGGTGTGGAGGCCATTTTCAATGCAATGAACTCATTGTTATATTCAAGAAAATATTTTGAGATTATTTGAACTTTGTGACAGGGCACGTTATCCTGCTGAATGCAGCCTCAGCCTCAGTTTCCTGTTCTTAGCTGACAGGAGTGGCACCCATGGTCTTCTGCTGCTGTAGCCCATCTGCTTCAAGGTTCGATGTGTTGTGTATTCACAGATCCTCTTCTGCATACCTCGGTTGTAATGAGTGGTCATTTGAGTTACCATTGCCTTCCTATGGAGCTCAAAACAGTCTGGCCATTTTCCAATGACTTCTGGCAAAATCAAGACATTTCTGCCCAGTGAACCACCACTCAGTGTATATTTTCTCTTTTTTAGACCATTCTCCATAAACCCTAGAGATGGTTGTGTGGGAAAATCCCAGTAGATCAGCAGTTTCTGAGATCCTCAGAACAGCCAGTCTGGCAGCAACAACCTTGCCACATTCAGAGTCACTTAAATCACCTTTCTATCTCATTCTGATGCTCAGTTTGAACTTTGACAGGTTGGCTTGACCATGCCTACATGCCTAAATGCATTGATTTGCCGCCATGCAATTGGCTGACTAGATATTTGTGTTAACAAGCAGTTGAACATGTATACCTAATGAAGTGACCATTAGTGTATATGTATTAATGATACAAGTCCTGGAATTTTATATATAGTTAGTTGACAGATTTTTTTCTGAATCATTTTGAGGCTAGGGTAGCTGGATCACCATTTTGATACCATTCACATCCATTGTAGGAAAGGTGCTGAGAAGAAAAACTATATAAGTGGGTGTAAACATATTTAATGACTGTAGCAGAATAAATTTCAGCCAAGAATATTGACAATTGACAAATTATATCTAAAATGCATTTGTTTCCCTTTGCCGATACAGTTCTCACTACCTGTCGGGTCAGGGGAAAACACTGCGAAGGACCTGAGCTTGTCTACCAGCTGAAAAACCAGGGTAAAACACATTAATCAGTCATAACAAAGTGGCTCTGATGTGATTTAACATTGACCTATACTCATGAAGAGAGAATTCGACATGCTCAAACGTCATCCAATTCTTCACCAGCATGGGGGAAAGGTGGCCGTTTGTCATGGTCTCCCCTCTGCTCTTGAGGAAACAGACTAAACAACAAATCCATGACTCAGTGGTAGGAGACGGAGTGTGATACAATTTCAAATCAACTTGTGTCATGTTGAGAGGTTCACTTATTTTCTATTACTATGCATTTCTTTTCCTTCTTTTGGAGTCTGCGTGATGCATCATTTTTAGCATTGTTCTCAAGGGAAAAAAGCTGCATGTGAATAAAATGTTGAATGGATGGATAGAAACTCATTCAGCCACCAGTGTGAGGTGCTTTAGGGACAGCAGGGGTTTATTGTGAAGGCCTGATATGAGTGTCGGTGTGAAGAAATCAATGTAACATATACCAGCTGAGGGTAACTGAATCGTGAGTGCAGTCATGAATCTTGCACGTGGTTGGGGAGGCACAAAAGTCCCTGCTGAAGACACAAAAAAGAAAGAAAAAATGTTTAAAAAAACAAAAGTCAACACAATTCAAACCTTCCTATCTCAAAACAACAGAAAAGATGTGCTTCCCTTCAGCCGCATTTGTGCTCAGACCATTGTCGAAATGCTGAAGACAGCTTGATAATGGGCCTCCGCTCAGCTCTTGTCTGCCTTTATGGATGTGCACAGAGGAAGATGAATGAGATTCTTTATTCATGAAGGTAAGAGGAAATTGGTTCCTTGGCATTGCCTTTGTGTGCTGCTCAATGTAAACCGTGAACATATTGTGTTGGGCCATAATGGAATCCTCAGGTCGTCAACAGAGGCCGTGATGGATAGCACCTTATCTGTGCTCCACAAGGAAACAAACCTAGAAATAATAAACAATATTGAGTTGTTGCAGCACATACTTTCCACTCGTTGGACTTGAAGGAGGGTAGCTTAGTTTATTTTGTGATGCCGTTTATGATATTTCTCCCCCCTCCCTCCCCTCGGTTGCAGCAAAGCAATAAGTTTGGTGATAAATGTCTCCAACTGCTGTTGTTGACCTGTCGAAAACAGTAGCCAGAGAGAGAGATCTTATCTCCCTTCATGAGATTTGCTCTTGTCTTCCAGTATTGACGACAACCTTTTCATTCTGTCAAAGAAACACGCCCACATCCATGGAAAACACTGGTACTGTTCCCTCTCTGTCACAAGTCTGACATGAGTAGTTTAGACTGTGTGACGAAAGGTAAAAAGTAAAATCTTTGCTCCCTTGAAGTTGAAATATTAAAATGAATTTTAAGTATCCACTCTGACGTCATTGACCAAGAAGGCAAAGTGTGAGAAATGTAAATATGATTTTAAGATGGAGTAATCCAGAAAATTATATTAACAATGTTCTCACATCACATGATGTTTGGTAAAAGAGCTGTGTGTAGGCACACAGCCACAAAGAATTATCACCCAAATCAGCAGTTCCACCTAAGGTCTGTGGGCTTTTTAACTCCTCTTTTCCTTTAGGTCCATGACACATTTTTTGTAATTTTGCCTATGTACACCTTCACAGTAGATTTTAAATTGAACAATCAAAATGCAGTTGAAGTGTATACTTCCCAGCTTTAATTCAATTCAATTCAATTCAATTCAATTTTATTTATATAGCGCCAATTCACAACAAAAGTCGCCTCGAGGTGCTTCACACTGTAGGGTAAAGATACTACAGTGTTA
>VUQH01005175.1:0-10209 GCA_015106775.1 Etroplus canarensis | reverse complement strand
TTTAAACTGAATTTAGGCTTCACATTTGGAGTGAAGATGTTTGCTTGTGTTGTGTAATCCAGACAGTGCAGTTAAACTTTACAGTATGAGCAAAGGGGATTTTTTTCAGTTTGTGAAATTGTTAAAGTATATGTTGAAATATTCAAAGGACTGGCCCCTTTTACATTATTCTGTATTATGCAACCCCATATCCAAAAGGCTGGGCCGCTGTGTAAAATATAATTAAAAACACATTGCAATAATTTTCAAATCTACTATTTCATGACAAATTCTAATTCATCTTGAATATGATGGCAGCAACACATCTCAAAAAATTTGGGGCAGGGCCATGTTTACCACTGTGTAGCATCCCCTCTTCTTTTAACTACAGTCCATAAATATCTGGGAAATGAGGGGAGCAGCTGCTGTACCTTTGGGAGAGGAATGTTGTCCCATTCTTGTGTGATATAGAATTCCAGTTTCTCAGCAGTCCTGCTTCATCTTTGTGGTATTTTACATTTCATGATGCACCCAATGTTTTCAGCTGGTGAAAGGTCTGGACTGCGGGCTGGTCAGTCCAGCACCCCGACTCTTCCAATATTAAGCCATGCTGTTGTAATATCTGCAGTATACAGTTTAGCATTCTCTTGTAAGGCCTTCGCTGAAAAAGACATTGCATACAGGGGAGCATATGTTGCTCTAAAACCTGTACATTCCTTTCAGCATTGATGGTGCCTTTGCAGATGTGCAAATTGCCAGTACCATAGGCATGAATGCACCCCATGACATCAGAAATGCAGGCTTTTGAATGGAGTACTGATAAACTAGATGGTCCCTATACATTTTAGGCCAGAGGACGCAACCTCCATGATTTCCAAAGAGAATTTCAAATTTCTATTTGTCAGCCCACAGAACAGTTTTCCACTTTGGCTCAGTTCATTTTAAATGAGCAGAGAAGATGGTGGTGTTTCTGGATCATGTTCCCATATGGCTTCTTCTTTGCATGATGGAGCTTTAATCTTGATTTGTGGATGACACAGTAAACTGTGTTCATAGACGAAGTTTTCTGGAAGTGTTCCTGAGCCCATGCAGTGATCGTCTTGACAGAATCATGCCTGTTTACAGTGTGGTGCTTAAAACTCACAAGCATCCAATACTGGTTCTTGGCCGTGTCCTTTGCGTGCAGAGATGTCTGCAGATTCTCAGAATCTTGTGATGAAGTTATGATGGACTATTTAAAATCTTTCTAATTTTTTGTTTAGGAACAATATTCTGAAATTGCTCCACAATTTGTAGACGCAGTTTGCAAATCCCTATGCCTCTGCCCAGCTTTACTTCTGAGAGACAGTAATCATAGTAATCATATCACTGGCCTGTTGCCAATTAACCCTTCATTTTTCTAGTCTTTTATTGCACTTATTCTAACTTTTTTGAGACATGTTGCTACCATCAAACTCCAGGTGGGCTAGTATTTTTCACAAAATAGTAAAATGTCTCACTTTCACCATTTGATATGTTTTCTATGTTCTTTTGCAAATAAAGTATTGGTTTATGAGATTTGCAAAACATTGCACTGTATTTTTATTTACATTTTGCACAATGTCACAAATTGGGGTTGTATTCAATGATAATTAGTAGTGCATCATTGATGCATGTAATCATCTTTTTACTTGTTTGTCACGATAGACATTTCATGGTAAAGTTTTTACTAATTTCAGCTGGATAGTTCCTATCAGTTTTGGCACAGTGATTAATGACATGTCATTTTTAGAATCTCTTTTATCTTTATTTTTCACTCTTAATTACAGTGAGTACTCTGAAACAACTGGAAACTGACATATAACCAGGCTCACATGGGTTTACCCTCTCTGCTTATCTCCTGTCCATCTGTTTGTGTCTATCTGCTGTCTGTGCAGGGGCTCAGGTTTCTCATTTCCCCTCCTCTGAGCCCCCACAGCTCCCTGCACAAGGCTGAACGTGCCCCAGTCACACGCCCTCCTCTTTCTCTACTGCTGGGAGCCACAGCGACACACGGCTTCCCACACTCCTGTATGCAGCCTGCTCAGCTACACACACAATGGAAGTGTGTCTGCTCTAACAAAGCCTCAGGACCCGTTCTCAGGCAGGGAAAGAACAGAGGGCCACTTCACAGATCAGCCATCTGGTTTTGCTATAACTCACTGCTGAGACATACAGAATGAGAAAATATGAGATTAAAAACATTTATTTGAATGCTTTTGTTGCATTTTTTTGTTAGAGGTTTCTTCTTTATAGATGGAAATAATTAAAAATAGAAAACAGGGGTGCTTGGGAATAACTGTCCATTTATTTCAAGAAAGTAGTAAGGAGTATTTCCTGCAGATGATATATTAGTAATATCTTCATTTCATTTTAATCATTCATGTGGCACTTTTTAAATGTTTAGATTAGTGGCATTAAAGCATCTGTGGTATGTCCCCTCACTGTCAGCGTTGAGGTCTAACCATCACAGAAGGAAAGAAAATTTTCCCGTGTCCACTTCAGGAAGAACATTTTCCCACTGACCTCACTTATGTATGGCATACAGATAAAGCATCCCACCTGTTCTCCATGACAGCCATTAAATTCGCTCTATTGTCCAGAGCTCTGAGGCCTCCTGATTGGCCAAGAAGCAGCAAGAGCGCAAGACGAGCTGCATAAATAAGGAGCAGAAATGCAGATGTCAATAGAGACGACGCCTGAACCTTTACAAGCAACACAAAAACTTCCCAGAAGAAGACGCAAACCTCAACATGGCTCTCTATGTGGACCTCACTCTTCAGGACACCATGAAGGAACAGCTATTTAGGTGAGCTGACATTTTATTTCTTTTTCCTTCTATGAGCTGTCAATTTTAAAAGTACTTTTGACCAAACTGATGAATATATTAATGAAGCTGGGATTTTTGCCTCAGGTGTAAACTTCACATGTTGGAGAAGAAATGCAGCACTGGAGTGGAGAAGCTGAAGGCCCTGATTGCAGAACATCTGCAGAATGGTCTCCCTCTTTCAGACTTACTGGAGAAAACAAAATCATTCTTAACTTTGAGAAAAGCCCTGCTGACACACAACGGCTACTCCAAATATTCAAGGGACATTTTACGTCTGTTTCCTGATGCAGAGGAAGATGTAGCGCCACTGTGCTTTTAATAACAAGATATGGACAACAGAAAAGGCACCAAATCTGGAGTAAAACCACTGCATCTTTACTGGCAGTGATGCAACCTGCATCTCTGTGTCAAAAATCCACTGACTGCATGTTTGCATTAATGAGAAGGAGATTCTCACTCGTGCACAATGCTTGTTTCAACCATTTTGCAGAATACTTCTTTTTTCTAAGGAAATATTTGTTCTGCTTTATGTGATGTGATTTCAGTCTTGCCTTAACAGCGGTCTGTGGAAAATGCCAGAATTCACAGTCAAAAGTGATTATTGACACTACAGAAGACATGTTTTGCTGCTAATTGTGGGATTTAGATTTCTTGTGGTTATAATTTTTTTGTTTGAAGGCCACAGAAGATAAATCCAGCCTCTAAACTATGCAACAACTAGTTGTTGTTCATATTATTAGTGTATTAATTTGTTTTTGGTTTTTTTTGTCTCACCGTCAGAATTTTGGCAGTCTAACTTGAGTAACTTTTGCATTTTATACCATCAGTGCAGTGTGACTTATTGTTTACTGTGAAAATACGGAGTAGGCTAACATTGTGTGGTTACACTTCGCATATGTATCTCACTGCCTTGTTTCAAGGTATATTTTATAATATCCTTTTATACAAATCTTTCTTTTGAAAGGGGATTCATCTTTGATATGCTGTCTATGCATATTTTATTTTCTTATTAGATTTGTTTTTATTCATCCAAAGTGGATTTTAATTTGTTTTTATGTTATTGCATATTTCAAGAAAATAAATATCCGAAGATGAAAGTCTTGTCATTTGACTTTATTTAAATTCATTTGGGGGAATTAAACTATTAAACAAGAGGTATTCATGGGTACTATTATATTCTGTGTTGATTTAAAAAATGTGATTTCCACCTTTCATGTTTTCCTTCAGTAATAGGGTAAATGCAAACACCAAGCTTTATCAAAGATGCTCTTTTAAATGCAAGCACAGATTCCTAAAGGGTACAGAGACTGCTTAAACAGTTTTAGAGGGGCCTGAAGAGATGTTAGTTAAAGACTATGACAATCATCAGAAGCCTGCCGAGTTGAAAAAGCGGAATAAGCCCCCTCAAAGTGTGGCCTGCAGGTCAATGGTAGCCTTTGGCAACCATTTTTGTGTGATCGGCAGGCCCGACAGGGAGAGAAAGCGATGCTCTGCATTTTCTTTTGCTGCTTAATGTCATGCTATGATATACGAGTTCAAAGTCAGACCAAGAGAGAAATTCTTCAAAAACCAAAATTCTCTGTTCTAGTTATGGTCAAAGTACACACTTTCTTTACTCAAGTGGATGCACAGATACAGATACAGATACAGATTTTGTTAACCCTAGAACAATAACTTCTCCAAACCTTAGTGTTCTACGGTTAAAAAAGACTCCGGTAGAAGCTGAAGTACTGATTCAACTTTCTTACTCAAGTAAAATTGAAAAAGCACAGGCTCTAAAATGTACCCAAAATATGAAAGTAAAAAGCAGCTCTTTTAAGGACATTTCTGCCAGTTATTTCTGTGCATTCCTAATTGTACCTCATGTTATAATAATATAATGCCAAAATAATGTTAATCTAAAGCAATGGGAAATTTTATTGGTTATTCTAATGAATGTACTGTTATTTGAAACACAGGCTGAAAAACATCCATCCAATTTCTGAAGCTTATCTAGTCCAGGGTTACAGGGGAGCTGTTGCCTATACCACCTGCCACTGGGCGAGATGCAGGGGAAGCCCTGGAGATGTTGCCAGTCTAACACAGAGAAACAGACAACCATTCAACCACATTAGAATTGCCAGTTAACCTAATCCCACGCATGTCCTCAAACTGTGGAAGGAAGCTGGAGTACCCAGAGGGAGCCTACACAGGAGAACACAGAGAACAAGAAAACTCCACACAGGGGGGGCCTCAGCTAGCTGGTGGATTCGAACCCAAGACCTTTTTGCTGTGAGGCAGAAGGTGCTGCTGTTGTCCACAAGCTGGGAGACATTGCCCCCACACCTTAACAGAAAAATTAGTGTATTGCTTTGAATGATACATTAATTACATTACTTCTTTCATCTATACAATTTTTACATCAGTCAAAAACAAAAAGCACGAATGATAGATACACCAGTAGGACTGCCTTTTATGTGTTATTGTTCCCTCCATTTAGATTCAAATCAGTTTGATGGCGGGAAGAAAATTAGTGACACAAAAGTAAAACTCAAGTACAGATACCTTAAAACTCTACTTAAGTATTGGTACTTCGTTATTTCCCCCTCTGATCATAGCAGACTTAACATTTCTAACATTGACAAATACAGCTGTTGTCGAGAACTGGCACATAACTAATATTTTTTTTAAAAAAACTATAGAGCAATACAACAACCAGCACAAACTATCTGTAAGAAATGACACTTTACAAACATTTACTGATAGTGCTGATGTGTACATTTTTCGTAGACAGCCCTTAATCATATTAATTGTCAAAACTTTGGGACCTCCTGACCTACAAGGATGCATTAAACACTGCTGTCAATCACCACCATTCAAACAGTAAATCCGCATCAGGATCCTGCCACTAAATCAGCATTAAAATACTGTACATTTTAAAATATGTGGTACTTTATATTATTCACATGAGTAGCTGATAGGAACAGTTCAAGCAAAATTTGTTTTTTTTCTGATTGTTTTATTGCGCATCACTTGGCTTGAAGAGATACATTCATATTGAGACATATTCCAAATAACAAAGCCTTCATTGAAGGTATGTGTGCTGTCACTCACAGAGTCATAAAGTAGCACATTTGTCTCTAATTTCATCTGCTAAAAATGCAGACATTTAACAAAAGACTAGAAAGGACATTTCAATCTGTAGGATATGTGGATATCACATTAAATCTTAAACATGTTCAACATGCACACATACATCACTGTCAGTGTTACCAACAATATACAGGAATTCACACTTGGAATAATCATGTCTACGTCATAGAGTAATGCCTGAATTATAATGTGACTACTTTTGAAATACAAAATAACAGCCAACTGTTTGCAAATATCACAGAAAAACAGACCTTTACAAAAGGCAATATACATTTTAAAAAATGCAGCAAAATACAAACACCACAAGGACAAGTATAAGTACAGGTACTTCTACAATGCTAGAGTTTTTAATTCAAAGTCCTGAGGTTTCTACCAAGGTCTCCATAAACCTGTGCTAACTGGACTCTTGTCTTTGTTGATGCTGATGTGGACTGTGGAACTCATAGGACAGAAGTCAGCCTCTCTCATGTTTTTATCAGCAGAGTTCTGCAGTTTGTTGATGTGGTTCAGCAGTTTTCTCTGGGACTGAGTCTTCACCTCATCCTTGGACAGGAAATGCACTACCTCTTGGACACACCTGGAATAGCCCTGATCAGCTTGATGCTGCAGTTGCTGCTTCTGCTGCTGCTGCTGTTTCTGCTGCTGCAGTCTTCTCAGGAAGCACACTGTCATCTCCAGGATGTCTGCCTTTTCCAGTTTGGAGTCTGGCTGCTGCTTGAGGAACTCTGGACCCAGGAGAGACTTGAGCTGCTCAATACTGCTGTTGATACGCTCCCTGCGCAACTTCTCAACCAGAGGCTTTCTGAGCTGCAGAAAGAGGAACAATGCTCATGAATAAACTTGTGCACCGTCATAGTCTTTGTATGGACAGAATTCACTGCCCTTAACCGGTATTTAAATCTCTGTGAGCCTCCAACTTACCTTGTGGGTCAGAGTTTGATGCTCTTGAGCATTGGTCATTGCTGCAGTGATTGTAGGTGCCATGGATGGATCTCTGTGCTGTAGAGGTCTCTGTAGAGAAAATCTGATCTCTGCTGGCTTCATCCCTCCTATTTATACTCCTACATCTCCATATGAATGTGTGGGTCTTGGTCTGGCTGAAGTTTCTCACAGTCTGAGCCAATCACAGAGCTCGACAAGACAATAAGGGATGCAAGACACTGAATAGTGTTATTGCCTTAAGGATAATGGTTAGATCTCAGCGGAACAGCTGGCAGGCTGGGGGGAGGGTGATGGAAAGAGACTCACAGAGCTCTGTGTGAATCTGAGAAAGTGGTGACCCTGCAGAGAAAGCTGATCTGTTGCCTGATGCTGGGATCAATGACTTTGACTGAGCACACGTTCATTCATCACATCACACTCATCTGAAACTGTTACTAGATATGTGTAAGACTTAGACATTAATGTATTTCTATTTGATTTACAGCTGCCTTAGCAAACTTATGTGTCATTTTAATTCGACTGGAATGCAGGAGTACTCCTGCGCGACTGAATAATTTTTGCTGAGGTTGTAATCACAAGAAAATATAAGATGCTATCCTGGATACCATGGAACCTTTCCTCAACGGAGCTGGATCAATGAGATCTTTTAAGTAAGGTTTGGATGCAGCTATTAACATTAGGTTTAAACTTAAAATTCATAGTTCTACTTCACCATGACCAGCACATGATTAATTCAGGAATGAACTCCCTTTTATCCTCCTGTCAAAAAAACCCGCCTGGAATGCAGAGAAACAATCTGAAACTAAAGCAGGAAAAAAGAGCCTTTGAATGTTCATTTATCCAAAGCATGTCTGCATTCCTTATAGCAGTTTTACAAAAGCCTGGTAATGACGAGTCTTGATGACAGGAATTTCCATTCAGGGGCAATGGGACAAAACTCGTAAACTGACTCCATAATTAATGTGATGTGCAACCAGACACACTTCTTTTGTTCTTGAGTGCAGTAAATAGGGAGAGTGTGGGAAACCAGAGAAAACTCACTCACAGAGCCCCTAAGGGACAATAGAGGCAGGCCAGACAAAGATGTCTGTGCAGGGGGGAGGAATTCTTTAAGACTGAATTTTACTCATTTCAGCTGAGTAGACATTTATTTCAACTTTTACTAATAATACTGTTTGTAAATTTTCATTTTGAAAAATTAAACATAATACTTTAAGTGGTCTGGTGTTTATGTTTTTAAAAGGAATTTTCATTTTGAAAATTATACATAATACTTTAAAAGGTCTGGTGTTTATGTTTTTAAAAGGAACTAATGATAGTTAAATTAAAGCAAATAATCCCAAATGAATACATTGTTAGTTGCATTTCATTAGCAGTAGTAAGATATTATCTACTTCTCTAAAGTACACTTTAAAATGCATAGGCTGAAAAAGCTGCAGACAAAAGTGATTATTATTTTTTACACACCCGACAGCTACACTATCAAGTCACCCCTTGTAAAATAGACTATTTTGTTTACTCTGTGCTGAATGTAACTGACACATATACTCCTTGAACTGTAATTGTAAGAAATTTAAACAATAATTATACAAAGAAAAAGCATCAACAATATAAACAATATAACAAAAAACAACAGTAACGATTTAAAATGTATTTAATAAAATTGTATACTTTTTATTTATTCCAAAAGTTGGGAAATTCCAGCATAACAGCAGCCAAAACATTAACATTAACAAAATAGCTAAAATCAAGTTGATCAGCTCAATAAAAAAGGCAACTATATAGAAGAACTTAACATTTATGGTATACATTGTTCCTTAATAAACGCTTGAAAACATCCTTATATCTCCCTATAGGCACTAGCATGTCAAACTAGTCTTTACATGCAGATATACTGCTCAGAAATGTAAATAAAGGTGGCAGTTTAAAGCAAAAGTATGAAAGTAAAGGTATGAAATATGCATCTAAATATATTTTGTTGACTAAGAGCAATCAAAATATTTATGTTTATGCTCAAACTCCTAGCCTAATTAGGGGGACTGTCTACACAACAAACTCTACCCTCACTGGATAGCTGGGAGCTGCTGGTGTGTGGATGAATTAGCATTTAACAAGGCACATGTCCATTGTTGAGTGAGGGCTCAGTCAATGAACAGAGTGTGGGAAAGCTGTGTGGGAGCGAGTCACAGTTCAGTATGATTAGCATCTTCAGCCTCACCAGCACCTGACTATTCTCCAAAGGGGAGTTGGCACACTTCAGAGGATGATTTTCTTTGCTACTTATTCTCGTTTTTCCTTCTATTTCTTTCTCTGTTTGTCTCTCTTTGGTGGCAACTATGTAACTTTTGCCAGCTTTATTTCCCCTTGGTGTAATGGGTCATTATTTCATTCTAAACCTTTTTATCTTTTTTCTACTGATGGGTGCCAATGTGCCATGGCAATGTCTTCCTTACAACAAGAAAGAAAGACTTGGTAGAAGGACTTTTGTTTTGCCCAATGTTTTGACATATACCTTTGTAAAAATGCCACTGGTTTTAAGAAATCTCTACATTATCTGAAAAACTTTATAGACAGCAGAGAGTGAATATATTTTCTAAGCCAAAAAAAATTTAAAACTATTAATCAGCTATATGTAATTGAATTTCTATTAAAATCCCCCTTCCCTTTTGAACATTTCAAGAATCTTTTGCTCAGCTGAAGTCCTTCTTTCCTCCAGATTGTTAGTGCCATCAGGTTAGTTGTCCTCAGCAATATAGAGTCAATTGTCATTAGTAAAGCATTAAAAATCCTATTATGCTGTATTGATCACAGATCACAGGATTCAGTGTGGGAAACCCTGACTGACTCCTTACTCACTGGAACAACCTGTCGCAAGATGACTATCAAAAGAGTGAGATTCTCTTCACTACTCAGCCAATAGCTTACTTCCTAACTGAGACTGACTTATAATAAGCTCACACTTGTGCAGGCTTAAAACAAAGACTTTCAGGGCCTTCCTTAAAAATTATTCTAGCTTTAACAGATATATTTTGGATTATCATATAATCTTAAAAAATAAAATGTTCCTTTAAATCCTGACATTTCATTAAGGTATTAGGAATATAAGAATAAATATAGTAACAGCACATATATGAGATTACATTTAAAGTATAAGGTGTATTTAATTTTGAAAACATCTAAGGAGTGATTCCATGTGTGTGATGTAATGATGAGCATGTGCTCAGTCAAAGTCATCGATCCCAGCATCAGGCAAAAGCTCTCCTCTCTACAGGGTCACGACTTTCCCAGATTCATGAAGCGCTTCTAAG
>VUQH01005169.1:0-10444 GCA_015106775.1 Etroplus canarensis | reverse complement strand
CTGTTAACATTTAAACCAGCAGGTAATGGTCGATGACAAGTTGGACACATCCATTATAAAATTATTCTCTCAGGACTACTATTGCCATCCCTACAGCCAAACCGCTTGTACTGCTGAAAAATGGTCTACCATTTAATTCTTCTAAAGCTTTCCTAAAAACAAAAAGAAAATAAGAGCTAAAGGAAAGGACTGCTCCCTCCCTGCTTCTTGCCACAGCATATGTGAGGAAAGCAGACAGATGAAGAGAAATGAGATGCACATGTTTGTTTAACCATGGGCTAATACTGGCAAGATGTTTCATGTCAGGCAGTTGGTGCAAGGTCATGGACAGAGAGTAAAAACGGCATCCACTCATTCTGATGTAAGTTCTAACTACTGATGGTTGCAATTCTTCCTGCAACATTTTCCTGTTTCCCAGATCATGCTATCACTATGAAGGCTACTGGCTAAATATTGCAAGCAAAGTTAAGCTGCAAAACTGTTACACATGGCCTTTTTTGACAAGGTTGATTGATGCAGGAACCTGTGCTTCTATATTCAAGGCCAGGGTCTGCCTGCTAACCATGGGTGTTCAGTCAGTGCTCTGATTTATGGTAATGTGTTTTTCGAAAGCTACTTTTCCTTGGCAAAGTTTGGGGATTTGTTTTTTTTTTATAGAGGTATTATACAAGTCACTGTGTTTCTGTGGTTTTGCAGACAAATACCTACAACCATCCTATAATTAAATAATAAAATAATTACATCTTCCACACATGAAGATCAACTACTGTCTCTTGCAAGAAGAGTTATTGTGTGCTTTGTGGTAGATATTAAGCAGATGGAGCCTAGCCCACTAACCAGTGTGTTTGTAAGGGGAAATGTTCAAGCTGAGAGACATCTAATTAAGAAAAAACACACACTATACAATCATTAGCTACTTTGCTAGGTACACCTGTTAAACTGCTCAATAAGGGAAATATCTGGTTTAGGTATTTAGACATAATAAAGACTGCCTACTGAAGTTCAAACCGAGCATCAGAATGGGGGGAAGATGATTTAAGTGACTTTGAACATGACATGGCTCTTGGTTCTAGATGGTTTCTATCTAATTAGAGCACAACAGTAACTCAACTTAACACTTGTTAGACCCAAAGTATGCAGAAGAGCATCTATGGAAGTACAATATACCAAAGCAGCAGAAGACAACACAAGGTGTAACTCCTGTCAGCTAAGAACAGGAAACTGAGAGTACAATTTGCACTGGCTCACCAAAATTGAATGGTAAAAGACTGGAAAGATATTGCCTGGTCTGATCATTCATGGGTTCAGTAGGGTCAGAATTTGGCATAAACAACATGAAAGTATGGATCCATCCATCCATCCTACCTGAGTCAATGGTTCAGGCTGGTTGTGGTGTAATGATGTGGGGGACATGTTCTTGGCACACTTTGCATGCCATAGTACCAACTGCCACCAAACACCACAGCCTGCCTGATTATTGTTGCTGACAATGTCCATCTTTTTATGATCACAGTGTACCCCTCTTCTGATGGCTGTTTCCAGCAGGATAACACACCATCTTGCAAAATCCAGATCATCTCAAACTGGTTTCTTGAACTGACAATGAGTTGACTGTACTCAAATGGCTTCCACAGTTGCCAGATCTCGGTCCGAGAGACCACCTTTGGTATGTGGTGGACCAACTACATGATGCTAACATGTGAGTATGGACTAGATATCTGACAAATGTTTCCAGCACCTTGCTGAATCATTGTCAGGAAGAATTAAAAAAGTTCTGAAGCCAAAGGGTGACCCAGCCCTCAAGGTGCATCTAATGAAGTGGCCAGTGAATATAGAATTTACAGGTTAGAGGTTTGGCATTTAGCATCTAAAGAACAAATGTATTTCATCTTTAGGCAACTCACTTTCCAGTAACTACAATGAGCTTAAAATTGAGGCTAAAGTTTGGTCTTATTTAGCAGTCTGTCATGTGTTCTCTTGCTGAAATTGCTGCAAAGTGATATTTCACATGCTGAATGCAACCTGTGAGTTCTAAACATTTTTGCACATACTGTGTCACTTAACATTATATTTTTCGTTCTTGCAAAATTAAAAAAAAATAACTCTAGCCTTCATTGCAGTTCTTGCCACTTCATTTTGTTTTTCTTTTTGGTCATTTCCATTACAATCACTAAAATCTGTATAACTTGTCACTTTCTATTCTCCCACGCGTTTCTCTGCTGGCAGTTAAAGAGAGATTAATCTGCACTTGAACAGAATGATAGCCTTCCCAACTTTCTTTATACCCACTGGGAAAAAGCCAGATGTTTGGAAAGTGACTGTTGTAGGTTTTTTGTGAACTAGAGCCAATCACAATGTGAAATATTGTCTCAGTATGTGGCAAAGAGGGACAAAGAACTGTGGTACAGTCCTTCAGAATGTGGGACACCTGGTCACCATAGGTGAGGTACACCTTAGACAAATCACCTTTCGATCACAGAATGAATTTCTGTTTTTTTTTTTTTTTTTAACTTGAGAAACAAAGTAATGCCAGTATAATAGCCTAATTTTGTAAAGTGACTTCAGATATGGGTAACTTTAATTTTAATGCTTCTCACTGACAGACCCATAAAAGAGATGAAAGCAACAGTACAGATGCATAGACCATTAAGCCAGCAGGAGCTTCGAAGACTTTCTACTCTAAATCCACAACCATTAACATATACTTGTCCCCCACCCCTACTGCTACTGATAGTTTTGCAGACAGTGCACAGAGAGTGATTTGGTGTAAACTTTTAGCAGAAGACTAATACCACAGTCATGTCAGTTCTTTATCCTCTTATAGGCACCATAATGCTTCTATCAACATGATCTTTACTCTGTGCATTTTGGTTTCAAACATTTATTAATATGTACAGTTTGGCATTAAACAAACTGCACAGCCAAAATAAAATTCCAAAATGTCTTAATAAGCTGATGCATTGAGTCACTTTCACTGGAATGAAAGGTGAAAAGCATCACCCTAGCAATGTCCCTCCTCCACCAAACTTTACAGTTGGTACAGTGCGTTCAGGAAGGTACCATGCTTCTGGCATTTGCCAAATCCAGACTCATCCATCAGACTGCCAAAAAGAAAAACGTGATTTACCACTCCATAAAACATGTTTTCACTGCAGAGTCCAGTAGCGATGTCCTTTACATCACTCCATCCAATACTTGGCATTGTGCTTGGTGATGTAAGGCATTCATGCAGCTTCTCAGCAATGGGATTCCATGTCATGAAGTTGCTGCCAATGAGTTTTTGTGTAGATGTTAATGCCAGAGGATGTTTGGAACTGTGCAGTTATTGAGCCAGCAGAGGGCTGCCAACTTTGCGCACTATGAGGTTCAGCACTCAGTGACCCCACTCTGGAAGTTTATGTGGCCTGCAAAATTGTGACTGAGTTGCTGTGGTTCCTAATTGCTTCCACTTTGCACTAATATCACTTAAAGATGATTACTAAATATCTAGGGGGAAGAAATTTCCTGAATTGACTTGCCCTGTTGAAACCTATTACAGTAAGACACTCAAATTCAGTGAGTTCTTTAGAACGACTCAATCTTTCAAAAATAGCCATAATGCAGACTGCATGGCCAAGTGCTTGATTTTATACACCTGTGGCAATGGTACTGAATCAAACACCTGAATTCAATGATTAAGAGGTGTCTCCCGATACATTTGTCCATACAGTGTATGTGCAATACACACAAGATTGGACAGCACATCAAGTGACCTCTTATGCATGATTTCCAATAATCTTACTACAGCATGTTGAATTAATATGAATGTGCATCAGAAGCCATTTCTGCCATTCTCCAAAACAATCAGTTTTTTTGGTAATTTTTTCTCTTGTTTTTACAGCATCAGCCCCTAGACTCTTATAATGCAGGCCTACCTAAGGAATCTTGTATGTGGGTGAATATGCATGTACCTTAAACTTTACAGTCTGAACCAGAAAGCACATGTTTGGATGGAATCACATCACTGGAAAAATGTGCATGAAAGGGGCTACTGTGACTCATTTTAACCCAAGGAATTAATACTTGCAATACCACTTTTAACAACTCTGGCACTTATTAGCAAATATTAATTTCATTAACTGCTGATAATGTACAGCATACTGCAAAACTGTGGCGCTTACTTTTCTCTGCTGCGGACAGCACTAAAACTAATGTACACATATCAGATGTACTGTGCAGAGGTAAAAATATGGACTGGAATAAAGCCACTGAACTCTTTTAAAACATTAAGGAATAAAAATTAAACTGGTTAAAACAGATATAAAACCAAATCATTAATAGCTGGAATAGAGTGAGCTGAAACTTAAGTGATTTAAGCAATTTCTCCCCTGGGATTAATGAAGTATTGTGATTCTGATTCTGATAAGAAGTGTAGTAACCATAAACCAGTCTAGTTTTGCCTTTTAGTCCATAAAACATTAAAAAGTGCAAATTCATAGTTTTTGGCATATCAGACAACTAAATCATTGGTCATTTGGGGGCTTAAACCAACTACTCTAACCTTCTTGATGTTAAAAAAATGTAAATGATCTCCCTTTGTAGCTCAGAAAGACAAATATCTACACTTTAGCTGTGTTTTTCAAATGGCAAAGAGCAGATCTGGTGACCTATGCCCCAAGAGCTCTTGAAGTTGAACAGCAAGGTCTCTTGCCTGCTGGCTATTGGTAAACCCCAGAGAATTTAATATTGTGGTCAGTTCTTCCTTATGATCCCTGGAACATATCAGTACAAGTTTTTGTTTCATCCTGGCTTTGATGTTTTGTGATGTTCAGGCACTGTTATCTATAGTTTTATGGTTTGGCAAGATTTAGGCTTTTCACATTTGGTCTCCATAGAAATAATCATTTTATCCTCTCTAAAAAATGTGATTAGATGTTGTAATCATATCAGAACAGCCAGAACTGAAGCTGACTCTCTAAGCACACATGTTCTCATTGATTTTATAATTTAATGTGTTGAGATGCTGTGCACAGTAGGGCTAGTTTCTGATGTGGCTGAAGAAGCTCTATGTCTTTATGTCTAAGTTTATGTTTCAAGGCTATTACTGTACTATGATTTGGCTGCCATGACAGTTTGGTATGAGAAGAGATGATGAGTGGAAGGTTACATGACAAGTCTCATATCATTCCTGAGAAACTGCAGATCCACAGGGACTTGACGAGATACAAGTGACACAGAAAAAGAAAAATGTTATTCCTAGCAGATAGTGCACTGAGACACAATAATTTTGGAGATAATTTACACAGTTAGAATGGAAGAAGAAGATATACTTTATTAATCCTCTAATGGGGAAATTACCAGATCTCAACGCACTCTATTTTGTAGGTACATACATACACTTTGCAGGCAGTTGAGTGACACAAATGCACACACACAGAGGTGACCGGGAGCAAGGTAGCACATTACAGGCGCCAGGGAGCACGATGAGGGTTTGGTGCCTTGCTTGGGGGGCGCCTCGGCGGTGCTCTGAGAGGTGGGGTGGCTCTTGCCTCTGTGGGGGGCTTCCAGCTGCCACAGGCAAGTATTGAGCCACCACCACATCAGCAACCCTCTGGTTCCCAACCATTCACCATCTCACTGAGCCACTGCTGCCCTGTTTATGTATTATATTTGTTATGAACTTTGAATTGTAATTAAAAGTGCAGACTTCCAATGACTAATAAGTTACAGTATGGTGAAAGGACACTATTGCAATATTTAAATTTGCAGATGAAAAAAGAAGCCCACTGGCAGCACTAACATTTTCTTGGATTATCTTCACTCTGAATGAGCAGAATTGCTGAGGTAGAATTCCATATTACCTAGATAAGCAGAGAAATGGCACATTTTAACTCAACACAAAATTACATACCAAAGCTGGGTGTAAAATGCAATCTTGTTTTAAGCCAATCTTATATTATATAGTTTAGGCCATACATTTGTTGCTGTTCCATTCCTTCTCCATGCTTTTGTCTTCACACCATCCTGGTACAAGTTCATTTTGGTTTCGTCTGTCCAGAGAATTGTTTTCCAGAACTGGGCAGGCTCTTTTAAATGTTTTCTGGCTAGTTGTTGTGAAGAGCTTTATTTTAACCAAGTAAAGAATTCTGCAATCATCCACTTTAGATATCTTCTGTGGTCTTTTAGGCCTTTTAGTGTTACTGAGCTGGCCAGTGTTTTCTTCTTTTTAATTTTAAATCCACTGTGGCTTTTTAAAGAGGCAAAAGTCTAAAAATGTTGTAATTGTCCAATAACTTATGACCCTAACTGTGGATCTAAATATTGTAAATTACAATGAACTCTACCAAGCAAGTCAGTCCATGGAAGCTGTAGTCAGTCAATGCTGCTTCTTTCTCAGAATTCAAGAAAACAACTGACGCTCCGATGGCCTTCTTTGATATGTTCAAGGCCAAACATCCTGTTTATTAGCAGTACTGTCAGAGCTTACTTTGACCTCAAGGCTACATAAACAATATTGCCCGAACAGCAACAAAAAACAAGCTTGGATACTCTTCAACTCGCCACCAAAGGTGATATAATCATCCATCTCGTGTGTCATGTAATGAGAACATGAGTGAAGGTATCCTTTTCCTGAGGTCTTTATGTGTGCTCTTTCAGAGTCCTATGTTTCCCACAGGAAGAAACCTGATGATTTCAACCAGCGAGACAGCAAAACATCAAATTCCATTTGAGATATTTAGTTTAAGATGCAGAGGTGTAGTGAAGTTCTGTTTTATTACTCACACAAAAAAGCATATTGTGTAACTATAGCTAACTTATAGACATTGTAAAGATAAACACATACTGTACACAGACATTTATGATAATTTATTGATTAGTATTTTCTTCTGGTGTTTCCTTGTTGGCAGCCTCCCAGCTGGCACTGTTGAAGGCCTGCTGTGGGAATTAAAATATACATTAGCACAGCAAGCTTGGCTATGCCAAGAGAAAATAATCATTTCACTTTATATCTAAAAGATATGTGTGAGAAGATTATATTGCATAAGTTAATGAGAGCAGTATTTTAAATGCAATACCTGGGTGTCTTTCTTTTGGGCTTTTCTCATTTCTCTAATTTGTGCCATTTCATGTTCTTTCCTCACCATTCTCCTGCCTGTGGCTGAGAAATTAATCTCAGTATGTCATACTGGAGGTCTATATTCCTAAAATGGATCTGGAGAACAGGAAAGAGGAGCGAAGAGGAGCTATAATCAAGGATGTACAGGTGCATCTTTTGTGGAAGTGTTTTTAGCTTCACCCTATAGAACAGGCAGTGGCACACATGTTCAAACTGCTCAACCTGAGCTGTCCCTCTGATGTACTCATTTCTAGTCCTGTCCATCCTGGTCACTCCCAACAAAAATCTCAGGATGTTCAACTCTGAATAAATGTTTAAATAAACTTTAATTAGATAGGTTTTAGGCCAAGGTGGTGAAATATTTCATACAGCTTGCAGATCAGTTAGAAGCAGTTAAATGGCTGCCATTTAATATTAGCAGTAATATAATATTAGGAACAAAAAAGGCCCAGCCTTGTCCTCAGCCAGAAATTTCTATGTGATATTAGTCTCAAACACTGTTTTATAGTCTGTGTGCTCTTTTTTTTAATTCACTTCTTTATATCCTTTAAATCTTGTCTGATTTGCTCAAAAGTTTTAGCTCGACTGAAGGTAACCTTAACCTTAATGATCACCAATGAATTTCTTGTTTTAATATTATTAAAGTGTTATTAGCATTTATGGGATGCCAGGAAACAAGGTGAGGATAAGAAAAGGGGATTTTTAATAGCTGTAAAGTCCTTCAAAACAGACAAAGTCCATAAGGTCCAGAATCTCCCAGAAGTTAATATGGTCAGAGACTGCCAGAAACTGCATCTACAAATTGTAGAGCAATATCAGAAATATGGCTGCCTGCAAAAACTTTTAATATTTCGTCTACAGCACATAATATCATCTAAAAATTCTGAGAATCTGGAGGCATCTCTGTGCACAAGGGACACAGCCAAAAACAACATTTTTGTGATGTTTGGGTCCTCAGGCAGCACTGCATTGCAAACAGACTTAAATCTGTCACACATATCACTGCACTGGCTCAGGAGCACTTCCAGAAATCATTGTCCCTCAACACAATTCACTATGAAACTTACAAATGCAGGTTAAAGCTCTATCATGCAAAAAAGAAGCTATGTGTGAACATGATCCAGAAACACTGCCATCTTCTCTGGGCAAAAGCGCTTTTAAAATAGTCTGAGGCAAAGTGCAAAACTGTTCTGTGGTCAGATGAATCAAAATGTGGAATTCTAAAGAGACTAAAGAGGAGAGGGACCATCCGGCTTGTTAGCAGCACTCGGTTTATAAGTCATATACAGTATCTAACAGTTCAAAGGTCTTGCAGCTATTGGTTTCATAGTAGAAGAGTCCGGGTGCTAGACTGGCCTGACTGCAGTCCAGACTTTTTACCAACTGAAAACATGTCATGAAACAAAAAATACAATGAAGAAGACCCAGGACTGTTGTGCAGCTGTATATCAGACACGAATGGGACGTTTCCTTTCCCAAGGGTCCAGCAGCTGATCTTCTCAGTTCCCAGACATTAACAGACTGTTGTTAAAAGAGGAGATGCTACACAGTGGTAAACATGGTACCAAATATTGATTTATGAGATTTACAAGTCATTGCATTGTGTTTTTATTCATATTTTACAGTGACCCAACCTTTTTGGAATTGTGGTTTTAAAGAGGAATATTATTTAACATGCTAAATTAAGACAAAGCACAGTTTTACAAGAGTTCATTAAGGAAGATCTCTCTCATGTACAGTCTCCATTCCTCTTGGTGATTTGGGCTATTTTCTCTGTCACTTCCATTTTTCCTTATTGTCAAATTCACCTAGTTCAAAATGTCAGTGTTGGTCTTGTCTGCTGATATACAGTATATGTCCATGTTCTCTGAGCCAATCACCCCATACTCCCCATCCCTTTAAATTAATTACAGCCTGTTACTGTACCATTCTGCCTGTCTTTGTAGCCCTTCAGCTCACAATCTTTATCTCATCCAGGTCATCCAGAGCATCTCCATCCAGAAGTCTCCATTAGTCATCTGCTTACTCTGCTCCACCACCCCACAACATCTATATTCTTGGGGGTCCAGTCACTGTCTCATTGCAGCTAGGGTTCTGCAACTATGATGTCACTTCTTATCAGATTCTAAATATAAAGTTACATGTTATGCAAGTGTAGTAACCAAGCAGTAAATAAAGCAAATGTAAAGTGCCAAAAACTGGACTCCAGTTATTGGAGTGGTCACTTGAGGCAAAAGCAAGCAACTACCCAAAGACTCCCGTAGCAAAATGCCCAGCTTGTAGCAACATTAAAAGCATGGCCCAAAATAGGTTAAATCCATCTTGGATATTTTTTATTGAATTCTCTCACCAAAAAAACATATCTTCCTCTTTACAGACCATCCAATAAGTTTGCGCTTTAGTTTTTGTGAGTGAAGTACTGGGATTTAATTAGCCTGTTACTTAGCACCGACTACCAGGTATCTCCTGTATTGCACCAATACAGTCTTAGCATGCGGCTTGCTTGAAGAGACAGAGTGCAAGTTTCACCATTTTATTACCAAAAAGCAAGTATGTGTTAGGAAGGTGAAGATAGGAATGGTGGAGAACAGGCAGGCAGTTGAGTATAGTTGCAGGCAAGTTATCGGCCAATGGGAACTTCCCAGAGAGAAAACTTGGAATAGATGTAGAGTTCAAAAAAGAAATCATATGATATAAGAGGGCCTAGACTTGGTATAACTACTGTAGCTAACAGCTGGGAGGCTGAACCATTCCCTAGATACTCATGGGGAGAATGAGCTGAGGAGAGACAGATGTGTCAGCCAGAATTTTGGCAGGACACGCCCTCCTATTAGTGCTCACAAGAAAACACACACACACACAAAGGACAGAGCGAGAAGAAGGCAACCAGGAATGATCACAAGACACTTCAAGATGAGTCCAGAAAATGAATCATAAAATAAAATGAATGGATCATCTGCCTCCATCTCATCCTATCCCTTGCATCCTCTTCCCTCACACCAATCCTCTGCATGTCCTCCTTCACTACATCCATGAATCTTCTCTCTGGTCTTCCTCTTCTCCTCCTGCCTGGCAGCTCCATCTTCAACATCCTTTGTCCAATATATCCACTATCCCTCCTCTGAACATGTCCAAACCATCTCAGCCTTGCCTCTCTGACTTTATCTCCAAGCTTCTCAACATGAGCTGTCCCTCTGTATTCATTTCTAATCCTGTCCATCCTGGTCACTCCCATGTAAAGTCTCAGTGTCTTTAACTCTGTCGCCTCCAGCTTCTTCTACAGTTTCTTCATACTGTGTGGCAACAGATGAAAACCACAAACTCAGAACCTGCAAAAAAACTAAAAAG